>JAECUM010001651.1:0-17500 GCA_016617855.1 Megalonaias nervosa | reverse complement strand
GTCAATTAGAAACTGTTTAACTTTGGGAGAAAAAACATTGTTCTATTAGCAAATTGAGTCATTGCGAAGTTTTCTTCGACAAATCTATGTATTTACAGGTCTTGAGCCAATCAATGTATAGGTAATCTGACATATCAAAATCTATTTCAGATTTAGCGAAGAATTTTGCATCCGCACCATACAGGATGTTTAGCAGCGTCAATAAGTACATCGCAAAATCCACTAGTTCTGATGTCCTCTCCAAACCACACAGCTTGATAGAACACACAGTCGTAAAGTATCTGATAGCTGTTTGCCAGCACTTCCTTAGCATTGTTTTTCTCCTCGTCTGCGTTATTTGTATGTATTACGTATTTCCCACTGGTGGAGATCAAAGTCACATGACCCTCATTGAGTGGTATGGCTATACAGGCTGTGTCGCTTTGTATTTTCTGCGGCTCATTCCTTATTTGTCTGTGCCTTTTGCCGTTACTAATACTCTCGGACTGTTAACGATGAAACTATGGCCAACTGTCCCGATACTTCAAGTACCCAGAACCAAAATACCGTTTTTCTGCTTCCGGGTAGTGACCCGTGGTCTTTACCCTGAACTAGTGAGGTACAACGTGCAAAGGAACATCGAGGTCTGTTACAAGGTTGGACTGGATAATTTCAAGTTCGAGGTGGTTACAGATAAGCCACTAAATCTTACGAAATCTGCACTGATTCGCGAGCTTGTTGTGCCAATCTGGTACACAACGCGCAACAATTCATTGTTCAAAGCACGCGCACTTCATTACTGCTTAGAGAGTGACGTGAACATCTTGTCTGATGACGACTGGATAGTTCACCTGGATGAAGAGACTGTTCTGACAGATGGATCTGTAATTGGTTTGGCTAACTTCGCCAGTCAGGAGCTAGGGATGGTCGGGCAAGGAGTCATTACTTATGCCAACGAGGAAATTATAAATTGGTGGACAACACTAGCGGATAGTGTTCGTGTGTCTATAGATCTCGGTATGATCAGATTTTGCCTAAAGAAACTAAACTGCCCGGCAATGGGATTTAAGGGATCTTTTATCGTTGTCAAGCAGTTGGTAGAGAAAGACATTGGTTTCGACTTTGGACCACACGGAAGCATCGCAGAGGACATATTTTTCGCTCTGATGGCCTGGAAGAAAGGATATAAGTTTGACTTTGTGGAAGGAGAGATGTGGGAGAAAAGTCCGTTTACTCTAATGGACTATATAAAACAGCGAAAGCGGTGGTTTCTTGGACATATGTACACGATAATAAGCACCGAAATCCCACTGAGGTACAAACTAGGAATACTACCAACAGATTTAGGATGGTTGCTCTTGTTAGGAAACATCACAAATATCTACACTTCAGTACTGTTTCCGGTTCCTATGCCTCGAATTCTTAACTTCATACTCATAGGCATGAGTGGCCTGATGCTCTTTCTCTTCGTTTTTGGCTCTGTTAAGTCGTTCAGCGTGCGAAAATATGGACTGTTCCGGAAACTTCTCATCTGCCTCTGGACCGTAATCGTCATTCCTTTGGCTGCTGGTATGGATGCCATGGCACCCATTTATGGTCTTCTCACGATTCGTTCTGCTGGATTCCATATAGTCAAAAAGGAGATAGAACCATCGACTTCTAGTAAAAATGACGATATTGTATAGAAAACTACCGCTGACAAATGCTATAACTTTTAAGATATTTATAAGCTGCTTGCGCACATGATTTGTATGATTGATATATTTATATTGCGAGTGTTTTTCAAAGTTTCAATAATATGTTTCTATATATTCAATTAACAAAATCTGTAGTCACGCCAAAATTGTTTTCACCGCCTAACAAAAATCTACAAGGACGATCTGGAGCCCTTATAAAGAATCAAATCACAAATTTTCACTAATTATTGACTGAGCTTGGTACGAGTTTCAACATGGGGAACTCTGTATACGGTATTTTACACCTGAAGATCGACCTTTGTCTCTAACATCATCATTGAATTATTTTTACATTTTGCATTTATAAGTGCTTTCAACTTCAATGTAAATTCTGTTTGTGCATGTATACGATTTCGATTTTGCTTTGCCGACTAAAATTATCTTGTGCCAGAAGGGTACGAAACTGGAGATTAAGTGAGCTTTAATCGGTAAACCGACTTAGGGCATTATTCACGAGAAATGCAGCGAAGCACATACTAACAATTGTTCAGAAACTTTAAGCTTACTTCAGTCAAGAATTATTTTGTTTTGGATGCATAATATATCGGTTAGTATCATCAAGTCGCGCGGGGGGGGGGGGCGGTCGGCGTCTAAACTGTTCGGCAAGCCGTCTGTGGGACAAACTCAACCTCCCCCCCTCTCCAGAATAGGATTGACGCCCCTGGAAGCTCATGCATATGAAGCGTTTCCAGGGCATACATTTCGCGATCTAACTGTAATGTAGACTTTCACTAAAAATCGTTCTGGTTTTTTCCTGCTCTTAATTGTTGGGGAGGAGGATGGTTCGATCCAGCCTTAAGTACATGCGCTGTGAACTGTGACATCTAGTGCAAAAATTAGTTTTATTTTCTTAGCGTTTAACTTGATGCCTACGGAAAACGAATTAGCAGTCTGATTGATGTAACTGGGTTGTGTAATAGTAAACTAAGCAATGTCTAGGGTGAGTTTCTGAAGAAACGTCTAAGAAAAACTATCTTGATGTGTCAAAAAAGATTAAATATGATATGTGTTAAAAAACGTGTCTTTAATTGAAGCAAGGTAAAACAAGTAATTGACACTTCTTTAAATAAATTCGATTCAATTTGATACAAATACGGTGAACATTGGTAAAAAATGTCACAAATAGTTTCTTTTATTTTAGTTACATAAAGTTTCCTCAGAAAATTATATTGCATTCATTCGTTTGAAATGTTCTTCATCTTGCATTGTCTAATAGGCATGATATTTTCCATGCATGGTGGATCTTGTTTCTACGCATTATTGCAACAAATAAACTTTCAGCAAGGTCTAAAGATTAAGCTAACCATAAAGACGAAGAATGCGGAAAATTAATGCAATTTTCGCATAGGTAAACGCATCTTTATAAAACATGCCCAATAATGATGTCAGTTGCATTTCCATAATTACCATTTTGTTCTGAGGTTCCCACTTGTTAAGACATCCAACAAAAGGCGTGTCATTTTAATCCGATCCTTAGCACATTCTTTGCTTTTTGTAAAAACTGATCAAATGTCTGAGTCCTGTGTTGGAAGGACACACGCACGCACACACACACGATATTCACAAAGGAATAAAATATCTTATTTACAACATGTATGAACCACTTGCTGTCCTTCATATAATATCTTCTAGATAACCATTAAGGTCGATATCAGAATCTTTCAAATTGCAGATTGGTTGTGCTCGTTTTGGCGTTTAGGCTATACGGCCAGTATGCAAGTGTGGAGGGTTGTTTGAATAGTATTAAATACATTGTACGGCTTGAGGTTTACAGAATTATAGTCACGGGACATAATTGTGTGGAGAACATGTACTTTTTATTCACGTTTACATGGACACAAATACATCAGACTTTCCATGGACTTCAATATTATATAAAGAATTTTACCTTTGAAAAAATTAAACGTGAGTTAAATGTTGGAAAGTAAATAAATGTGCTTGTTCAACTTGGCTGGGAAACACTGCTTGGTAGGAACATAGCTGATTCAAAATAAGTCGTTTTAAGAAAATGTCATTGCCAGGAAGTACATAAAACATTGCAGACAGTGAATGCAATTTATAGGAAACGTCAAGTAATGTGTATCGATAGCTTTATAGCAAGCAATGCCTATCGATATCCTTATAGCAAGCAATGTGTATCGATACCCTTATAGAAAACAATGTGTATCGATATCATTATAGCAAGCAATCTGTATCACAGTCCTTATACCACACATGAGTACAAAATATATGCCAGCTACATCTTTATATCAACAGTTTATTCCTTCTTGTATCTTTTTAAAATACGTTATTTCATGTATGTACACGTAGATATAGCAGTATTTCCCCAAACACATCATCCTATGTGAATACATTTACAGGGACAGAACCAGTTAGTGCACAGAACCAGTATCTGCTCAGTCTTTACTTCTTCTAATCCATGTATCATATTTTGAACTTACAGAAGAAGTATAATTAGCACGTAATGCAAGATAATTTTGTGTCTACAACTAATTAAAATACAAGATCGAAGTTAGAATAATAATCAGTTGTGTGGTGAATGTTTCAGAGCGGAAAACACTTTTAAAGCACAATATAGAGAAAAACTGAATGACAGTGTTATCTGGCTCATACACTCCACACCACCTCCACTGCCCCGCCATCCCGTCCTTCAAGTTCTATCCCAATGTATATCATCTTTATGTCAAATCCAGGCAAAACGCTGTCAAACTCCTGTATTGATATGAGGGATATTATATGTAATAAATATATTGTTACGAATATGTATTTAATTACTTGTGTGTTAATTTTAAATTCTGTTTTATTTTATTTTTGTATCATTACATTTTATTGTAATGATTATTTTCACGGGATCTGATATCTTTGAAAGAGATATTATGTTTATATAAAACGTAGTATGACTCGCATAAGCACGATTTTTGCATGCCATGGTTTGTCGATTTAAGTAAACACTACGCGAAAACGATTGGTTATTGCCAAGGTCATTTTCTGGCCCACGTGAAATTGCATTGTTTATTGCGAAATAGCCACGCGTTCCATCGTGCGTGCTTGAAATGACGTCTTAGTTCAGTTTAAAAATACTCAGATTCCCGTGAAATATTCAGTCGTACAAGATATCTTCAAGAAGAAGGATATATTTCTATTAGGTGCCATAAAGAGTTGCATTTTTACATCTTTGGAGCTCGAGATGTTTTATCATAGATGACAGTTTGTTCAGAAGTTCATCTATATTTTAGAATATAATAATTTATTCCCTGGAGAACTATACAAGTGACAAGGACATTCGATGGAAATTTATTCTAAATTGAAACATTACAAGTTGTGGTTCAACGTGGAACTCTTGACATTCGTATAAAGACTTCACCTGATGTCATCATCCTCCATCTTGGAACGTCATCAAGATTCAAACCTGGATTCAGTTAAAACTATTTAGTGATAGGACTTGTATTTTTTCAGTACTAGGATAAATGCTTGGATTGTCTTCACAAACTGTAAGTCCTATTTTCTATTTTCACCTTTTCACCGTGTTTTCTAGGGAAATAAATTATTTTTGTTAAAACTTACAAAGCTTGTTGGTTTCACTCTTTGCTTTTGTTACTTTTGAACGAGCCTATACGTAACAATATTGTTTGATTATTTCTTTCTTTTTCTTTGTGTTAGTTTTCAAAAGTGTGCAGAACAAGCGCACATACCAGATGCTTGAAAATATAAGCTATAATATCAAGCGAATATTAATTTACATGATCTGCTTCACTCCAAATTTTATTTTGCTGTGGAAATGTATGCTATAGATCTAATTTAGTAAAGCCGTGAATCAAACATAAGTAGAACGTAGGCCTGCCATATACATATAATGTACACCTCTGAATAAATTGGTTATATACATCCATTAGGAGTGTGGACCCAAAGTGTAAGCAATTATTTCTGTTTGCCTATTTAACCAACCGCCCAACATCTGGGGCTGGAGTGGGGACCTAAATTATATGTACAGAATACATACTTACAATGTCTATGTCATGGGGAATGTATGCCGTGTATAATCCCACTGACTGCCCTTAAAGTTGACATTGTGATGTATTGCAAGTGCACCTGTGGCTCTTGTTATGCAATGCTCACTGGTCCGGTCAGCATTTGATGTCAAGTGAGTGTAGTGGGATGAAACGCTTATGTCAAATGCATCACACAACATGTGGGACTTCAGACAGTGCATCTTAACAGAAATGGTTTATGGATATTATAAAATATTTTATTTACTTCCAATAAATGAAAGCAGTACTGTGTTTTTAAACTATTAGAAGGCCAGATAATGTTTTCAAATGTCAGCTATTGATATTTCATCTCAGGCAAGTGTTATCAAGAATGCTCTTACATGTGCTCGCGTAGATTAATAACGTTGTGGTAGGAGTTATCGTATCGCCAGATGTCAGTCATCCCTAACACGTGCCCATATCTATGATCTGTCAAAGAATACAAATGGAATCGTATGGCATTATGCTGATCAACACAGGAAGCAACAAATACATGAATATAAATAAATTATTTACAATCACACCTGAATGTGATACGACTAAATGGTTTCCAACATTATAATTCCTCATTTATGTTAGCCCCCAATTACACGTGTTACATATTCATAATTTGATAGCATTAATTATCTTAAGGCATCTTAGATAATTTTACATGCATGATGATGTTATTTGCTGATTTTATTGCGTAAAATCCTAAAGGATTTACAATATAGTTTAACACACACACACACACACACACACACACACACACACACACACACACACTTGTAAAACTTACGAAACTGGGAAGTAAGGTTTGTATGATCAAAAGGGGACATCCATATCTCAACACATTTATAGGCAGGAGAATCGGTTTTACTATGCTTTTGGTATATGCATGTCTTTTGCAATCAATTTTTGGTCGATTAAAAAAATATATTTGAATTTGTGCCATCAAAATGGGGACACACAAATATTAACAAAGTTTTTGGGGGTGATACAATCAAATCGAAGATATTCCATAATTATGAATTGATTCTACACAATATCAACAATTGAACTTTATATTGAATATTTTATTGCACTTAATTCATACTTAGGTAGAAATGTTTGTACAAGATTTTGATGAAAGGTATTGTTCAGAAGTTTGCGAAAATACAGAAAGCATGTTTTTATTAGAAGAAATTATCAAATGACTGCATCCCGAATGTTCAGTTAAAATAATTCTACTGACATATGCACATTTTAAATAGAATCCACTCAAATTAATAGCATGATAATATCTGTACAATACGAACCACACCAAGAATGTCAATAAAATGTATAATTTCTGCAGGAAATCGTTATTTTCTTTAATTTAATTTAATATAATTTAATTTAATTTAATTGTTAAAATTTTTTAGGGCGTATTTATATAAAAATGTCCCCGTTTTGTAGGTACGTTATAATAGTTGTGTGTATCAAATTATGTCAATTTTGTAAATACTATATCATGGTTGTGTAAATGAAAATATAAATGCGATGCCATACTTGTATGCATGAAAGTCCCCCACCTTTTGGAAGCACCATGTGATGGTTGTGTGTATGAAATGTTCCCGTTTCATGTGTCACTTGCCATGATTGCATTGTAACACAGAAGATGCCTCACTAACAAATGAATCTAATGATAACTGAATGAGCCGAAATTGAGGTTGATTTTTCTCCTTTTAACCAAAGACTTAAAGACAACGGTCCTTGTCAACTGAAGTGTTCGTATACGCACACATTCCTAAAGTGACACAATGACCACACATAACGAAACTTTCATTTTCCATTTGTAGTGACTTTCTTGCTTCACATTTGTATGGTCTATCAGTAAAACTTTCCAAGCCGAAGATTGGTACTTTACGTCATGCTTCAAACAAAACACGAGCCAAATACCTAATACAAATAAGTATACCTATTTCAAATTGCTAAACACTTATACCTGAAATTTCTTAGGGAGGGTCCATTTCGTGAAACAAATCCATGCTACCCCAAACAATCGTGAATGTTCATTGCTACGTCTGCCCCTTGACATTGGCTGATTACTCGTTTTAAGAAATATCTTCCCAACACCGACTCCCATAATAAAATAAAGATCACTGAAATCTAACAAAACTATCAATGGGGATATACATATAAATAATACTTGCACCAGGTTTAGTACTGTATGTAAAAATGTACCTGTGTGTTTCTTTGATACTGTGTCATGGTTGCTTATGAATTTGTTTGCAAGTACTATGTCATGCTCATTTGCATGATAATGTCCCCATTTCGTATGTACTTTTCCAAGACTGTATGCATGAGAAGTTCTTGTTTTGTATGTACTCATATATTGTGTGTATGAACATGTCCACGTTTTGTAAGTGCCATGTCATAGATATACATGAAAATGTCCAAGTTTTGCATGTTTCACTTTAAGGCTGGTTTCATGCAGATGCTCCTGTATTGTATGCACTACTTGTGTGAATAAAATTTGTCAAAACGTCTGAAATAGATCAAAACTTTGCAGACAAACACATTCTACGTTTTATACTAAATGTAGAACTTGAGTGCAAGTGACGTTCCTGTTCGGTATGGGAGAAAACAAAGATTTTGTATTAAATATTCTCATTTTAAAAATCTTTTAAAAGGTTTATGCATATGTTCTCTGAGCTTGCACAGTCGTTTGATCGACACACTTCTATACATAAATTACTGAAACGAGAATTTCCTTTGACTTGGCTTGCAGTCGTACCTCAATATGGTTATGTATTGGGTCAAAGCGATTCGTCTCATATACGTCAGTCAGATTTTGCACTTTTGATAAGACAAAGTTACTTCAATTAACTACAAAAAAATGTCAGCTTATCATGGAAGATATGATGTTTAAAAGAAAGTAAAGCTTATTTCAGTTTCGTGAAAATTAACTTTCATCTGTTAGTAAACTCTTTTAAAAGTTGTATGCGTATGTTCTCTGAACGTGCACAGTCGTTTAATCCACACTCCTCTATAAATATATTACTGAAATGAGAATTTCGTGGTCCTTGCGGTTTACACACGTATTGCAATCGTACCTCAATATAGTTATGCAGCAGATCAAAGCGATTCGTCTCGTAAAGGTCAATCCTTACAAAGTTTAAAAATTAGAAAGCTAGAAAATAAAAGAAGCAAATTAGAGAACATGTAACCGAATACTAATTGTACCGACTAAGCTGAATGAAGATAAAAGAGAAAAAATAAAGATAGAAAGAAAGAAACAGTAAAGAAATATTCGGCAATTTACCTTGAGTCAGTAAAGATCATATAAATATTTTGCTTTACAGTATTTATAAGAATACACGTTTGCCCATTTACGATACAAACACTTAATATAATTATGAAAATGTTTGTTTTATGTCATGACCGGTGCAATATACAAGTTTTACAAAAAGCTACTGTTTTTTTTAAATTGGCGTAAGATGTACTTGTCAGATTAAATTCTAACCCTGTACAGTGGACGAAAGGAACGGTTAACATTATTTACTTGATTATTGTGTAGACAATTAATTTACAACAATGATGATGATCGTGGTGGCTATGATGATGATGATGATGATTTGTAGTGGCAGTAGTAGAACACTTAATGCAAATGTTTAAATTACATGCCAAAATACCAAGTTACAGTTGTTACAATATCTTAATGAAAATTGAATTTTTCCGACATATACACATGAAGTTTTAAGTCTAAGAGGACGTGTGTATTTTGCATATGGCATGATGTTACAAAGTACCGACCAAACGGGGACATGCTCAGCTACACTTAGTCCAAAGCTTTATAGCTAAGTTCGTGGCAATCCATTTTTACTACAATTAAAATACGGAGACGTTCCCGTTTCGATTTGTCCCCGGTTTGTTAGTGTGTATTCTTATTGATGTCCCAGCCTAACACCATTTACACACACACACACACACACACACACACACACAGACACACACAGACAGACTGTCTTCATGTTTTAAACCCACGTTTACTGTGAGATTCAACAGTTTCACTGTATAAGAAAGAATAAGAACACATGCACCAATACGTTCATCAAAATACAATATACAAGTTAATCAGAAATCTCCTGTCTTGAGTGTTATACGAATAAATCATAGTGATCCGGTTTCTGTCCTGCTTTGTACAATAAAATGGTCCAAGTAAGCAATTATTAATGTACTACGCAACCCATACGCAGGATTCGCAGAACGTCCTTTAACTGTGTTTGCCGATTCCCAGACCATTCCTGATCGACTGCTGTGCTGAATTATGTCAAATCTATGCCCAGTTGTCTACTTCCGTTGGATTTTTCTACCCAAACGCCGCAAGATGCAGTAGTTACATCCCCTGATCAAATGAATGAGTTATGAATACGCATAAAATGTGAATTATGTCCTTTTAAGTAGTGGGAAAGTTGAGCTTTTGTCTTGTTTTGTACAAACCGATCTTTCTTTTTAAACCTTTTATCTCTAAACTTTTTTGGAAAACATTTAGACTAATCCTGAATTCTGTGGACCAAAAAGGATAAAATTGACAAAGATACCCAGTACGGATTGTATTTTTTCCAAACGTTTTCTGCACAGTTGGAATAATTGTATATTGCACCTTGTGACAGCTATCTTAAAACTAGCAGACCTCGGCCAGATACGGAAACACCCAACTCAATAGGATTTCTGGCGCGCATCAAACTCGCACTCCTTTTCGGAAAGCGACATTCCGCATTTTTTAGAAAAAGTTTCTCCTGCTTGCGAATGATCCGGCTTTTTGGGGCTGATCAAGGAAGCGTACGAAAATTATTTGACATGTCAAATTATATTATGTCGATCGAATTTGTAAGCGTTGCGATGTTAGCTAGGTCATGCATTTTGGGATGTCAACATGTCATTTTCTTTTTTTCGGATCCAAATGGAACAACTCTATGGTGTATTGGGTTTCATGGGACGCAGCATTGAAAAATCATTCCAGCTCTGCTTTGATCTTCGAATAGTTTTCGAGTTATGGGCTAAACAAACAAAAGTCGGACACCACGGTCTATTCAATCTGAGCAGCGAATAATGTTATTCTAAAGCCTAAACCTAACGCTACGCGTTTATGTCTAGAGCAATTGACTTCAGTCTGGCATTATTAGAAACAAACTTAAAGGACATATACTTCAATACCTCCTTTCTTATTGTAACCTCTTTATGGTACCAATGTTCAAATATCGTACCATAAAGAGGTAGAAAAACATACAATGACAATTTGTATATCACCGATGCGATGTTTGAGGTGAATAATTTGTTAAACTCTGTCGGGATTCGTAGAACATCCAAAAGAGGAATTGTCTACGCATCAGATAGAAAGAATGGTCGACAGATAAAAAAAACGTTATTTAAATGACAATGAAAATGATTAATTCGATGATGGAAGAAACCCACAAGTAAACTTGCAATGAGCACCATAACAAAACAGTAAGAGATCTACACAGATGCCTAAAAGCGAACAGGTCAAATGATTAATGTATGCCTTAATATTACTTTGCCTTTCTCCATGCCGAACCTTGGCAAAGAATGCTTAAGTTTGTGCGAGTATTGTAATTCATCACTGTTCATTAATTAGACGGATTTGCATAAGAAAACAATTAATCCAAGATGCACGGGTTAAACGCGGATTCTTTGCATCGTTTTACATTCCTCATGACTGTGAATCTTCTAACGTAAAATTGTATTATGTACATTATTTTAATATTTAGGAACATACGTTTGTTTACGGCAAAGTGTAATAGGTGTAATAGTATAATACGTGGCTAGGTATTTGTTACGAATTTTCATCTTGTAATTATTACTCACATTATAAATTTTAAGTTAAAATACTTTAACCACTGTTATCTCTCCATCTGGTATTATTCTAAGTTATGTTATTAGTGGATCTTTTATACTTATAATTTTTTTTATTTTTTAAAATATGTGTCATTCATGCGCTATTTTAATTTTCTATTGATCGTCGAAAATTTAAATTATTTTTACATTTTCTTTATTAAACATATGCAACATATTTTTTCGTTCTTTTCAAGTAATATATTTTTTGCAATAATTTATGTGGTATGGAAATATATTGTCTAGTCCACCTGATATTATAAATATGAAATTGGTTGCTAAGATATATAATTTTAATAGCTGCAGAGAAGTGAGCTATGGAGATGCAAACAGTGGCGGAACAGCAAAGCTATGTAGAAGCTGTGGTAAGAATTTATATAAGTTCTATGGACCAGAATGTACATTCTACATACTTGATGCACTGGATGTTTACGTTTACCAAGTGTTCTACGATACATTTTGTGTTTTTTATAAGTACTCCTATTAAAGTCACATATTTGTATAATGTTACGTATAGGTAATTAAATTGCTTGTGTGTTAGGTTTAAAATTCTTTTTTTTTATTTTCTTTATGTTTCATTACATTTTATTGTAATGATTATTTTCACGGGATTCGATATTTTTCAAGTAAGTTCTGTTTGTATAGAACGCAAAAGGTGTTACATTAGTATCATTTTTAGTTCACCCTAGTATGCGGTTTTGTAAACATCGAGTGATAACGATTGGTCATTTCCAAGGCCCACGTATTGACTGGATTGTAAACAGCTTTTCTATTTTTATATATTGCCAGAGTGAGAATTTGGTACTTAGGGCTACTCTTTCATACGTGACAAATGGCATTTTATATTATTGCGATGTTCAAATTAGGCTGCGCGATTTATTATCACATGGAGTACCATGTGACCTAAAATCGAGGCTTAAACAGCCAATTTGTATTAAATTTATTCAGTTGTATTTTAAACCTTGAGGGCTCGAGAGGTTTCAATTGTTGAAGCCATATTGTTTTTGAAGTTCATTTGTTTTTGGAATTTAATAATTTATTCTCTAGAAAACCAAGCAAGAGTACTTTTTTATAAAAAGTTCTGGGGCAAAGAATTTCAGTGGAAATTTATTCTGGAGTTATACGGAAACATAAACTGATTCAATCAAGGATCTGATACCACCAGTACAACAGTCTATTCTGACGTCATCGTCTCCACATTGGAATTTCATCGAGATTCGAACTCGGATTTTATTAGAACTGTTTAGTGATAGGACTTGTATTTTTCAATCTTAGGATTAAATTTTGGATTATATTCACAAACCGTAAGTCCTAATTCCAATTTTTAAATTGTTTGCTAGGGAAATAAATTATTTTGTTAAAATATGCAAAGCTTGTTGACTTTACTCTTTTCTCTTGCTATTATTGTACGAGCCTATACGCAACAATAAAATGAGTTTTTATTTTTATGTATCATCTGTATGTTTTATTTATACCACTACTGAAGCAGTGAAACAATAAACAGAAACAATGCACTATTTTAGGTGAACTAATAGACAAGGTATTTAAGATTATCATAACGATTAAAGGTTTCCGTGGATTTGGTTGTAGTCAGAAAAATTCTAGCTGGTTTTGGGAGTTTAGCATAATGGTCACAGTACCTGTCTGAGACGTAAAGTATGACGCTTGAAAGGGCATTTTGTGTTAAAAAAGGTCTTCAAGGCTTGCTTTTGAAAGGAAAGATATAAATCTATAATTTCGGAAACTTTGGTATTTGCTAGGAGGGGAGGGGAAAATAATACGTTTACTTGACTGAATGTTTTCAATCTTAAGTACATATTTAGAATCAAGAAAAATGTTACCAGTTTTTGCTTTGTTAATAAACTTTGATATAGAAAATTAACCATCAACAAAATTGTTTCCTATGGAAGTAGTTAACTTTCTTGCATTAACTAGCAGTATTATCTTATGTGTTCAAATAATTTTAAGCCCAGTTGCAGCAAATTAGAGACTACTTAAGATATTTTAAAAATGATTTAGTGTGAGTGTTTGAATATTTGAAGTCGTATTTGTTTTATTTATTTTCAGTTTATTTACAATTATATAAAATGAACAGCAAAGAACATGTCATTTTGATACGTCACGAGCATTTAACAACTTATATTTGAAATCAGGGACACAAACAAGAAGATGAATCTCTGAATCCTCGGTTGAAAGAAGTTAGTCTTTTAATTTCTTCAGTGGTCATGGGCAGTACGTCTCAAACATAGTTCAAAAGGACTTAAACACAAAGATTCTTGAAATGATTTCTTAACAGCATACAAAGACTATCGTCGAAATATTTTCCTGTAACAAAATCAATATGACTGAGTCATATTCTTAAACGTTTGAAGAAATCTTTGCAAAGCTCTCTGACTTTCATTGTGAAAGGAAGAAGATTTAAACTTTTGGATGCTTAATTTGTGCATAACCCTTTTGGAAACATCCAGCAATAACATTTGACTATATGTCAGACAGGATGGATTTAGGAAGGCCAAAGAGTGTACAAAGTTTGTAAAAGCTTTTACTATGGTTTTGGTTTTAATATTCCTCAACGGTATTGGCTTCGAAAATCATCAGGTACCATCTCGTAACAGTTAAAGATACATTCCATTACCATATTATAGTTATCACTTTCTTGTACCGACTGTGTAGTGTAGATTTCACGAGCAATGATAATAAATACACTTTGTAATAATAAAGTTCGATGCTCTCTTGGCCATTGCAAAGTTTCAACAATTTTCGCAAAACGAGGAAAATCTTGATCTCCTTCTTTTATTTTAAAAGAGGTACTAATCTGATATTTCTGGTAACATCGAAACATGTACTTGTGTGTAAAAGGGAAGATTGCTCTCTGCCTACCATCCTAATTCTTTCAATCTAAAATGTATTTCTGTTGGTTCGTTCTATCTTTCTCTCTGCATCTCTTCTTTTTCGTTTGCATTTAGATTTTTATTTCGCTTTCTTCTTTCTCTCTCGGAATTTGCATTTGCATTTGCTTCTTGTCTCATTATCCTTCTCGCTTCCTTTTGTCATTTATGATTTTGAATTTTCGGAAGCTTTCGTAACTTATTTCTGTCTAATTTTTTAACTACAACTCTTTTAATTTCCTATCCGAACCAAATGCAAACTTACTAGATCCCTTTCCACTTTAGATGAAATTTCGAACGTTTCGTTATTTAACTATATAGTTCTCAAATCTGTGGAATCAAAATACCAGGAAATTAGAAAATTCTGAAGCGAAGCGAACTAAAATTTCAAATACAAATTTACGTTTTCTAAAATACTTTCCAGAAATTTGTTCCCAATTTTCTGTTAAGACTTTATAGTCGTAAACCAACAACGTTTGTAAAATTGAACAAATAATTTATTTCCCGAGAATACAATTGAATATTTAAAAGGAATCTACTGTGTTGTGAATGAAATCCCAAATAGTCCTAAAAGTTTTCTCTCAAGTACAGAAACACAGTATACCCAATGCATGCATGTTATGATATGCCAATAGCCTCAAGTGTGCCAATGTGTATACAGACTTGATGTAAAAAAATATTCTATAATGGCATTGAATGAAATAAAACTAATTCCAAAATAGTTATTTAGTCGTAAAGTCAATGGACACTTTGTAATTCCAATGAATGAATTAAATAAATACTATAATTACATAACTATAACTGAATACACATAAAAGAAGGATTCTGCTACAGACGTTTACGATCGAAAAAAATAATCCTGATGTAAATAACCTTTATATAAAAACGTGACAAAATTAGGGAACCAGGATGAGGGTCATTCAAGATCAGATCTAGAAGCTTCCAAGGTCAAAAGGTCATTTAAACATGTTTACAAAATATGACCTTGTTATAAAGTACAAACCTGCAATGAATGACATATAATAGCCACGTAATATGTTGTTTAGAAAATGACCCTTACGATCTACAGTCATGAACAAAAATTAAACACCTAACATATAAATAACAATACGTCTGGGCATGTATTAATATTCCTAACAGTTTGGCACCAGATTGCACTAATTTTCGTTTTAAATTTAGAAATTTTCTTTTGGCAATGGTTTGCCAAATCACCGATGAACTGCGCGAATTATGCGCATTTCAGTTGTTACATATAACATATAAATAACACTTATTATAAATATACAGTAGGGGAGTATAGATATTATTAGCTTGTATCAAATGCCATACATCTGGACAGGTATTAATACTCCTAACAGTTTGGCACCAGATTGCACTTATTTTCGTTTTAATTTAAAAATTGGCTTTTGGCAATGGTTTACCTAATTCACCGATAAAATGTTAAGCATTTTAGTTGCTATGGTTATATTTTGTACAATACACGAAATATTTTTAAATTGGTGCCATTTGCGATAGAACTTTCAATTCTACGTGTTGTGGTACCATATCACTTTCATTAGGTCCCCAACTATCACTTTGTGTCTACTTAACGTTACGCACAATTCAGTTGTTAAAATGTCATAATTTTTTCATACACAAATCTCAGTCTTCGTACATTACACGTGTTATATTTTACTTGTTGTTACCTGCCGATAGCTGTAATAATTCTGCAACCTGTGATACCAAATATTCATCAACAGGAACCTACGCGGTCTATATATTATTTGATACATAACAGCTTTCCGCCATATTAGTATGTATACAATTCAAAACTGAAGTTTATTTGATGTCTGATGAAACCCGGCAAACAAAACAACGATATATGATCAAGAGGTTAGTTAAAACTGATGACATTGAAATTTCAATGCACATTTTCTATGGGGAATTTTTTTAAAAAGTTTGGTAACGCGATCCTGCTTATATCGCGATGTTATTCTGTGGACCCCGAGCATCGAGTTATAACGGGTTTTACCTGTTCCTCTCCACGTTACATGAAATTATTATGTTAGGAGAGAAATTAATAATTCTGATATAAACAACTTTTAAATGAAAACCTAAGAAACAATAAGAGAACCAGGATGAGGGTCATTCAAGATCAGTTGGAGAAGCTTCTAAGATCCAAAAGGCCATGTAAGCATGTTTACAAAAAAAAAGAAAAAAACAAAGACATGATCCTAAAGAACAAACCCGCAATGATGGATATAGCTACGTAATATGTTGTTTCGAAAATGACCCTTACAATCTACAATCATGAACAAAAATTAGACACATAACTTAGATATAAACAAGAATATGTATGCATTTGCAGTAAGGACAAGAGGAAACTATAGATATTATTAGCTTGGATCAAATGCCATTAGTTCTAGATAGATATTAATATTTCTAATATTTTGGCACCAGACTGCACTTATTTTGTTTTAAATCTGAAAATTGTCTTTTGGCAATGGATTAGCTAATTCACCGCTGAATTGCGGCGAGTCTTGCGCATTTTCAATTGTTATAGTCATATTTTTTACACGACACGGTTTATTTTTTCACTGATGTCATTCGCGATAGAGCTTTCAATTATGCATGTTCTGGTACCAAATCTCCCTCATTAGTCGACAACTGTCAACTATCTCTTTGTAACTACTTAAATCTAAGCTAATTTCAGTTGTAAAAATTTGTCAAATATTTCATACATAAATCTTAGTTTTCATATATTACACGTGTTCTGTTTAATTTGTTGCTACCTGCGTATTGCTCTTATAATTCTGCAACGTGTGATAGCAAAACATCCCTCAATATAGACATAAGCCGACTCGATATTTTGATACATACTAGCGTCACTTCAGAGTGTAATATCTTGAAAAATGTTACTCTCTTCTGTCAAATGTCATTACCTCTGGACAGGATTTTTAATATTCACAGTATTGTTAGAAGGTTGGTCTTATTTTCTTTACAAACAGTCTTTTGGTAATACATCCCAATATAT
>JAECUM010001649.1:0-135234 GCA_016617855.1 Megalonaias nervosa | reverse complement strand
TTTTTACTAATGATGACGTATCAGTTATAGTCAATGGTTCGTCTCCTGTAAGTGTTGTTCCAAACTTTGTGGAATAGGTCATATTATGTAAATTATATGACATACAATTATATAACAATAATGGCGAAGTCAACGATATTAAATTTTGACACCGAACGATTAATCAAACATAAGCATAATAACGAACTACCACATTGCCATTATCTTATTGTTGGTCGTACAGGCTCTGGTAAAACAAATTTATTATTAAATCTCTTACTCAACGATAACTTTAATTACGATAAGGTATACATTTTGTTACGACCATGTAGTTTAATTACTTGTGTGTTAAAATTCGGATTCTTTCTGTTTCATTTTTGTATCATTATATAATTATTATTATTGTGATGATGATTATGTTCGCAGGGTCTGACATTTTGAAAGAAACGTCGTGTTTATTTAGAACGTAAATATGACTCTCAGGATTTCGTAAGCAATTTTTTTTAGATTGCTGTCTTTATAAACAAGCTAGGTAAACGATTGGTTGTGGCCAAGGTCATTTCTAATTATACGTGTTTACATCCTGTACTGCGATTGTCAGATTTTGAAATAACCACGCGTTCTGCATCCGCGCTTGCTTGAAATGACGTCTCAGTTCGGTTTAAATGCTCAGGCATCTGTGGAATAAAAAAAGAGTCATATTTTAACACCTTGTAGAGTCGTTCTTATACCTTGAAGAACAAGGTATTCTTTTCTTGTGCTGGAAAGATTTTTTTTTTACATCTGTAGACTCGAGAGATGTATATGGTTATAGAGGACAGCTATAGCAATTCATCTATTTTTTAAAAAATAATTATTTTCCCTGGAGAACTACACAAGCTTAGGACCAAAGATATTCAGCAAAATTGATTCTAAATTAGAACAGAACAGTATAAATTGTGGTTCAACGTGGAATTCTGGACATTTGTGTAAAACTTCGTCTGACGTCATCATCCACCATCTTGGAACGGAATTGAGATTCAGACTAGATTCAATTAGAACTATTATTGATAGGACTTATATATCTCCACAATTCTAGGACAAATGTTTGGATTTTCTTCGCAAATCGTAAGTCCTATTTCATATTTTCACCTTTTCACCGTGTTTTCTAGGGAAATAAATTATTTTTGTTAACACTTACAAAGCTTGTTGTCTTCGCTCTTTTCTTTATGTTACTTTAAACGAGCTGATACGTAACAATTTACACAATTAACACACAAGAGGATAAATACGAATTATTGAGCGAGTACAACGATAAACTTCGTGATGAGCTTAACGCTGGCGATGATATATTTTTAATAAAACAGCCAGAGGAATTAATTCCATTTGATGAATGAACTTGATTCGTCTGAGCATAAAATAATTGTATTTGACGATATTCATCTAAACAACGAGGAGATGAATAAGATTAAGTCGTATTTTTCATTATCGCGTAACAAAAAATGTAATTCGATTTCTCTAGCGCAAGGCTTTTATAACGTTGACAGATTTATTAGGCGAAATACAGGATGTTTTATATTATTTCCCGGGCTAGATAATGTTGATGTTAGAAACATTGCAAATGAGGAATGTGGTGATGTAACAAAAGATAAATTTATTGAATTATATCATCAAGCAACCAAAGACAAATACAATTTCTTTGTATTTGATAAACTAGCGCGTGATCCAGCTAAGATGTTTCGTTGTTGTATCGACACATTTCTATAAACTAATTTTATAGAGCACAAAAAAATAAACAATGGACAAGCATCAACAAAAAATTGAATTACTAAAAAAATTTATTACAACTCGAGCTGCTTTTAAGAACAAAGTGGAAGAAGGTCGTCGAGGACAAGTTCAAGCGGAAGAAGAAACTGCTAAACTTTTTAAGCCGTTTACCGAAGCAGTACTTGGCAAACAACCATAAATATCTTCGTTATCTCCAGAAGAACTGAAAAAAGTACAAGAAAAAAGTCTGTTAGGTTTACTTGAAAAAAAGATCAAAAGAAGAAACTAAAAAACTTGTAGAAGGACTTGTGAAAAATATTGCTGATCCTGTTGCACGACAAACCGAATTTGAGAGATTAATAAATAACCTCCTTGAGTTTCAACGAGCAATAACAACATCAACAATTAATCTGGACGAATTAAAGAATTTGATAGAAGATGTGTCAAAACAAATTAAGAAATTAGCTGAGGAACAAAAAAGCAACTGAAGTTACCGTAGAAGCAATGTCTCTTCAAGGAAAGATAAGATTTTACAGAAAACAGGCTATTTCAAGAATAGATGATTCCCAACTTGCCGAATTTATTAAAAAATATTTGACAGAATACAAACTTGCTAATCTTAATGACATTCGGAAATGGTCAAATGATGATTATAAAAAACTACAAATAATTTTAAACGATAAAATTAATAACTCTTTTGAAGCTGAAGAAACGCTTAAAGAAGCTAACACAAATAGACAAATGTTGGCTATATTAGACATAATGAGAGACGGAGTTATTGCTGAGGTTTTATATATGACAGCAGATAAGTATAGAACCAGAGAAGAAGATTATGGTAAAGGTGGACTTTTAAAAGACTATTTGATAAGTATGAGAACGAACGAGACAAAAGATTACCAGAGGAAAAAACTGGAACAGGTATAATTTTTTTTTTTTTACATCAAATGCTGAAATAGTTAACAGACTTATATTATTAATAACATCAAAAGAAGCTGGTAATGAAAGTACGGAAATTGACAACGAAATTATTGATATACTAGGTCATTTTAGATCGAGCAGATTAGTAGCATCAGACGAGTACGAAATTTTACACAGCGATCTTATCTAACAACATTGATATAATGTCAACAACATTATTACTCGACTCGTCACAAACAATGAGTGACAGCGCAAACTTTTCTGCCCACTATAATCCGCCAATAATACTAGATCCGAATAAACAGTACGAAATCGGATTGATTTCTGCTACGGTTTGGCATTCTATGGCAAATGTAAAATTAAGCGTCAATGACGACTTTACATTTAATTCTGGAGCTTGGGTATCAGTTAGAATACCACAGGGAGTGTATAATGTAACTGATCTCAATAAAACGACAAGAGAACTGATAACAAAATACACTGCCGCAGACAATTTTGAATTAACTCCAAACAATAATACGCTACGAGCCAGAATCACATTAAAAAATAACTGGATAATCGATTTTTCACCAGTGACCAGTATCGCATCATTATTAGGTTTTAAATACCAACAATACGGCAGTGTTGCAGAACAAAGTGTATCATTTGACGGAAATCTGCCAGACAACATAACACAAGTGAACACAATATTAATCAATTGCTCTATTGCATCAGAGTCTTACTGAGCTTTAGGAAGTCAATGTCAATCAATCCATAGTTTTTCACCATATGTCCCGCCTCGGTCACTGATGCAAATTACTCCTCGACAAATAATATACTATCCGATTACTCCTGAAAATCAAATAACAAGCATAACAATGCAACTAACACACCAATCAGGACAACAAATAGATCTTAACAATGAAATTGTCACGTACTATTTACGCTTACGCGCGATCACTTCGTAATTGTAAGCATAATAACGTAGATGTCTTCGTAAATTTTGTAAACCTAATTTAATAACAAAGATGAGATAAAAAAAGGTTTATAGAAGAAAAATTGTAGGTGGACGTTTTGGAAAAATATTTACAAAAATAGCTGAAAACATCCCAGGAATTGCGCTTAAAGTAGCACCAATTGCACTTGACGCTGGTAAAGCTCTTGCTAGTACTGCTGGAACTGCAGTAGGACAAAAGATCCCTGATAAAATTAAAGGCAGCCCACTTTCAAACGCGGAAATAAAAGGAGTAATATTAGATATTGCACCAACAGCGGAAACAGAACGAGCTATGATAGCTAGAACAAAAAAAAAATTGTCACCACGTAGGGAATAAGTAATACGCAAACTTGTAAAGAAAACAAGACAAATAACGCCTGCTGCATTTTAGTTACTGTGATTTTATGCCCGACGACAAAGTCGATGCAATTTTGTGTGGATTATAGAATAAATAATGTCAGTTAAAAATTATCTCGATCTTGTCAAAGAACATGATACCGACGACACAGTGACAGAATACGAGTACGTTGAGTATCTCGACGAAAACTCAAACGAACCAAATAAAGCTGGCGTCAGAACTTTTAACACAAGATTCGAGGACGTGTTTCTGTTGCCGCATAAGGCAGTGCTAGAAGTGCGTGGTCAATTACTAACTGCGATAGGCGGTGATATTGCAGCTGGTGCAGAAATTGCACTTATCAATAACGGTTGGAGTTTATTTAAAAGCGCACGGTACCAACTGGCCAATCAAACTGTGGAAGATATTTCAATGCACTTGCCTATAGCAAGTACAATACTAAATATCGTCTCGTTCAGCGATGATTATTCGAGATCAGTGGCTACAAATATGATGTGGTTTAAAGATACCTCATTTGGGACAGCTGTTTCAAGTGAGTTTCGTACTGGTGCTGGTGCTCCTGGCCCAGATAATAATAATCTAATCGCTAATCCAGCTGGTAATGCAGCTGGTGATATTGGAGACGAAATAAGATTAGCTGCCACAAGATTACGACAACAGGAATATAACGAGGGATATGCCAAACGAAAAGCATCTGCCGCAGAATCTCGCCAAATAACAATGATGCTTCCGTTAAGTACATTATTTGGATTTTGCCGCGAATTTGACAAGGTTTGTCGCGGGATAAAACACACACTTATTGTAGATCGAGCTGATCAAAACGATTGTATAATGCACGCTGATGGAGTAACTGAAGGACAGTTTGCTATTACAAGATTAGCGCTGTGGATGCCACGAGTTGTCCCATCTGTAGCTAAAACGATGGAACTCGAATCATTATTGACCGCTTACACGAAAAAAATATATTTTCAGCAAAACAGAGTTTATCAAACAGCAATTCCTAATGCAACTGATTACACCTGGCGTATTACAACTACGTCAAGCGAACAATTGCCTCGACATTTGTTCGTTGTATTTCAACGACAGGCACGTCGTAATAATCAAGAAATGAACAACTCCGTATTTGATAACCCTGATGTCAGACGAATCTTTGTTAGAGTAAATTCTAGACAATATCCCGAACGTGCAATCGAATACAATTTTGCCGTGGACGCCACCAGAAACATATCTCGGCCGTACATGTACCTTATGGAGGCTATGCAAAAATATCAGGACGTAGACAGTGGATCTCAGATATCAGTAGAGGAATTTCGATCACTGTATCCTATCTTTAATTTTGACATATCAAAGCATTCCGAACGAGTTATTGGATCGACTGTTGATATTGAGATCACTTGGACGCTTGGCGTGCTGCCAGCCGAACAATATAACTTATATGCGCTAGTTGTCACAGTGATAGATTCTCGACAATTGATGCAACCAAGGGAAGGATGACTGTCCAAGTGTGAGTATTGTATGACAGACAAGTATAAATAATGAAAACGGAATACACAACCAGAGAAATATACCTAACGCCCGGCCAAATTAAAAAATTATCAGCAGAGGTTGTCAAACGTAATTCTGTTTCTCTAATGATATCCCCAACGACTGACAAAGTCGCCGCAGTGAAAGTATTGTTGACGCAACAGCAAATCAATAAACTCGATCGGGAAAAACCGTTTGTGCTCAAACTGTCTGTTGCACAAATAACAGCGATGTCAAAATATGGCGGAGTTTTTGGACCAGCATTTTCTGTAATAGCTAGAGCAATACCAACAATTTTACCTGTACTACGAAACTTGTACTAGCAGCAGCGTCAGGGGCAGTATCGGGAGCAACTTAAAAGGCGGTATCAGGCCATGGAATCAAACAAATTTATCGTTAGTTTTATGTAACATTAAAAAATAAAATGCCAGCCAAAGCGACAAAATCTAAAAAAGAAAGAAAACAAAACGTCACCGAGCGCCAAGAAAAACAAAATAAGGAGGAATTATTCCTTTCGCTCCACTTTTAGCGGGATTAGCAGGCAGTCTAATTCCAAATCTGTTAGGGATAGGACGTGGAATGATTCTACCAGGCACCAGACGCCGTTGACGACGTCTGCGACGTTGACAACATCTGTCGCGTTGAGTATATTTGATATGATTGAAAAATTGAATGACATTGTCGGTTTTCGTGGAGTGTATTCTAAAGACGAATTAGATAATGTACCAGCAGGTGGTTCGTGTATTGTACATATACAAAACTTCACTGATGGATCCGGCACTCACTGGGTTGCTGTCTATGATAATAATAATTATTTTGATTCGTTCGGACTTCCTCCGAGTGATCTTATAAAAAAATATATTTTTAAAAAATTTAAAAAAATAAATTACTCGTCTGATCAACTACAACCGGTTGTAACATCCGCCTGTGGTTATTATTGCATTATGTTTATCCGACAGATGTCTCGGAGTGAAAACTCCGGAGATCCTGATTTTTTTAAGTTTATTTTGCAATTTGACAAGCAACCTTCTCACGTAAACGATGAGATTGCAGTTAATTTTATCTAAACTTACAAATATAAAAATGTCAACATACTGTCTCAAATGTAAAACTAAAACAGATAATAAAGATGAGACAACGGAAACAACAAAAAATAATAGAACGATGTTAAAAAGCATTTGCGCTGTTTGTGGTAGAAAAAAGTATTTTTCTGAAATCGACATCTACGATGAAATCGTTGGGAGCTGGAGTTATTTTAGTAGATGATTAATTGACGAAGGTAAATATTTTTTGGTCCAATTTCTTATTTTTTTGAGGGTCAAACCTCGAGTGGGTTAACGGGAATTTAACATTAGATCAAAAAATCGATTTTTTTTCTGGTCTTCGTCCAATTAATTTGTTGATTTTTTTTGTTGTTGCTTGAAATCTCTGAAAAATTGTGGAAAATCTCTGAAAAATTGTGGATAAATTGGACGAGGACCAGTCAAAAATTGATTTTTTGATTTTCCAATGTTAAATTCCCGTTAACCCCCTCGAGGTTTGACCCTCAAAAAAAATAAGAGATCGGACAGATTTTTCTTTGATTTTTTTTTTTTTTTTTACCATTTTTCCTTAAAAAAACACGTGAAAGTGGTCGGAAAACACAAAGATTTGACCAAAAACAGCATTTTTCAGATGTTATAATATTTTTTTTTGCTGACAAATAATTTGTCGACGATTAAAAAATAAAATAAAATGAAATGTAATTGTGATTGTGATAAAGATCTTTGTATCGAGCAAGATAAAATTGTTATGTACTGTCAATCATGCAATCGCCGTGAGGTAATTGGCAGCGGTATTGACATCCACAAATTTATTGGAAAATTACCGAGACCAAAAGGAGGTTGGACATTGCCTGGCCACAAATATACAATCCACTGGACAAACAGTTATACGAAAACGATAATTCATTACCAGGACAAGAGCCTTATAATCAAATTGATGCAATAGCAATGCGTCATGATATCTGCTATCGTGATATAGAGCGTACTGATAACGTTCGTGCAGACAGCTCAAAATCAGACTGTGATAAGGTAATGTTAGATGAACTACATGATATGAAACCTGTAAATATGAGAGAACGATTTGATAGAAGGTTAGTGCAGGGATTAATTGAAACAAAATATAAGTTAGGTCTTGGAAAAGAATTGTACGATGATCTGGCAGCTGAATTACATAAACCGCAAAAAAAGTTTCCACGACGCAAGGTTGTCGCAAATGCCGTTGATGATATCTGGGCAATAGATTTAGTAGATATCTCAAATCTTGCTGAATTCAACGATAATAAGAAATACTTGTTTAACGTTATTGACGATTTTAGTAAATACGTGTTTAGTATACCCTTTTCGGACAAAACAGGAACATAAATGACTAACGCGTTAAAACAAATAATAACAAGCACAGAAAGAAAACCAAATAAAATCTGGACGGATCACGGAGCGGATTTTTTTAATAAAAAATTTGAGCAATTTTTAGAACAAAATAACATTAAAAAAATACGTTACAGGAAACGAACGAAAAAGCGTTATCATCGAGCGATTTAATCGTACACTAAACGAGCTGATACATAAACATTTGACAGCTAAAAATACAAATAAATATATTGACAATCTACAGCAGATTGTTGAGAAATACAATAACACGAAGCACAGATCAATAAAAATGTCACCAAATGAAGCAATTAAAAATCCAATATTAGCAAATGAAAATATGTATCGCAGACATAAATTTAAAGTCGGTGACAAGGATAGAATTTCTCTGACAAAAAAAGTATTTGAGAAAGGATTTACCCCAAACTGGACTGAAGAAGTATTTATAGTTGATAAAGTTTTACTGACAATACCCGTAACATACGCACTAAATGATCTAGCAGCTGAGCCTGTAATTGGTAGTTTTTACGAACAAGAACTACAAAAAACTGAACAAGATGTTTTCGTTATCGAACGAGTAATTAAAAAGCGTGGCAATAAAAGCCTTGTCAAGTGGTGCGGTTATAGCGATAAATTTAATAGTTGGGTACCAGCTAAATCTATATTATCAACAACGTCGAGGATGAAATAATATTGTTATAAATTTCCTCGTACTTACTTTTGACAGATTTACATTTTATTGGCTCACATAACGATATCAAATATCGTCTGCGATCGTCAGAAATCATCATTAGATTAAATATCTTGACAAATATAAAATCGAATTTTATATTTTTCTGTCGGTCTGGAATTCTAATGTTTAATAAAGGTTTTATCAGGAGCCAAAAGGACTGATTTTCGTCTACTGAAAAATTAAATTTCAAAATTTTCTTTGTGATATGATATTTTACATTATATCTACCAGTTGACGGTCTGCTGTAATTTTTTTATCAACTACACCTACAATCTCGTTTTGTTCGTCGTCGTTGTTAAGTAGAATGTCATCCTCTGTGTAATCAATCAAGACGTGTTTATCTGTGACTATAGCATCTCCTGCTTTAAAATTATCATCAGCGTAAATATCAGCAAGTCGTTTCATCAAGTCCATATTATAATATATTTTTATCTAATTTATAATAAGAAGATGACTAACGAGATAAAATATCATCAGAAAGTTAATATATTAAATTACCAAGAAATAGCTGAAGCAGTGCGAAAATGTTTGTCGGGGTATAGTTATTATTCTGTTGACACTATCGTTATGCAAGGTGATTCTAATAAGATTCTGCTAATAGCGGCAGAAAAAAAACAAACAACAACTTAATGACAGAACGTTTATTACACTAAAATTTAACAAAGATGATGTTTTAATGTTTGCTCGTAATTGTCTTACCAAAACTGAGCTAGAAAATATAATTAATCGTCATATTTGAAGACGATTCTTCAAATGTTGACTGTGATGTAGCTGATCTTGTTATCCCATTTGCGACATATTTTATTGTTTTTGTACAGATTTTAAAATGTTTTGCCGCACTGTCATCGAAGGAAATTTTAGTTCCTCATCTGTTTCCAGATTTACCGCAATGACAGGTTTTACCGGACATCTAAAATTTGACCCATTACAACCTCGTCCTCGTCTGCTATTTTCTTGTTGAGTGACAAGTTCGAGATTTATTAAACGATTGTCTGTTTTAATACCGTTGACGTGGTCTATCACTAAACCATCAGATATAGGTGCATTAAAAGTTTCGTAAACAAATGTATGACTAAGATAACCAACATAATCTGTTTTTGTTCCTCTAACAGTTATTCTAAGATATCCCATGTTATGTATAAAACCAACAACTTTTTTCGTTTGGATATTTCGAATAATTCCAAGATCGTTCGCCTCGTAAAAATCAAACACGGGATGAGGTTGAAATTCACTTTGTAAAGACAAGTTTTCAATGTTATCATCAGTAACCGCGCCGTTGACATGATATACTTACTGTCCAGCTAGTATGTCTCCACAAAATAAAGTGTAAATAAAATCTTTTCTAAACATTTCTACTTTCTCAGTATTATCTCCTCCAATACTTATCATCATTCCAGCTGGTGTTGCTTTACCAAACGATTGTCCGTATTTGCCGTGAATCACCGACCCTAACATATTCCCGTGTACGAGTTATACTGGGGGTGAACATAATAGTACTCTTGCTCGTTTGCGCTTGTCAGATTATTTTGTGCCATTACACTATAAGCATTTTATATCTCTAATTGGTTGTTCAACTAGCGCATGCGCAGTGTGCAGTGAGATATCGATCGAACAATCAATTAGAGATATAATATTACATAATATAATAATGCTGAAGTTACGTGATATAGCCAAAAACAGCCTTATAGCAGAACCTACAGAAATAGCCACTGCTTTTGCAGGATTTCTAACAGCTATCGGTTTGATAAACAAGTCGTCCTGGTAAATTTCACTGCGACGAATCTTTATCATTTGTTAGAACCAACTGTAAAACGTGAACTTGAAAAACATAAGGGTTTGAAAATACTAGTGCAATATCACGTTATATTTTCAAAAGCTACTTGGGACTGACGAGGAAATTGCAGACCCTTACATTAACGCAAAATCAAAACGTGCTTTGTTTGTAACTGATCTTTCATCACTTGCTGATGAAATACACCAGGACATTTGGAAAAAAATAAAAGAATTTACAGAATTAGGTTCGGGTTGGAAGTTTGAGATGATTACTGAATTTTTTTCCACACAATAAAATATAACGTATTACGCAGTAGTTCGTATATTGACCTGCCACAAAAAATAAAAATAAAAAATGTTGCATAAACATAAAAAACTTTGATAACAGATGTTTCCAGTGGGTTATTTTTTCTGCGATGTTTCCAGCAGAAAAACACGCTGATCGCGTTGACAAGTATTTTAGTCACGTGTCAAAATTAAATTTCAATTGCATTGACTTTCCAGTTGCAGAAAATCAAATACCAAAGTTTGAAAAGCAAAATAATAGTATCTCATGTTAATATATTTGGTCTTGACGAGCGTGAAAATGTTTATCCAAGGTATATTTAAAAAAAAAAAACTTCTCAATCGACAATAAACTTGCTGTTTTATAAGAATCATTACGTTTAGATCAAAAACTTCAACGGACTTGTTGGTAGACAATGTAACAAATATAAAAAAAGAAGTATTTCTGTTATCGCTGTTTGCACGGTTGCTCTGACAATGAAAAATTACAAAAGCATCTACAATACTGTAATAATATACAACGAATAACGATGCCGTCCAAAGGTAATAATTTCTTACAGTTTGTCAATCATAAGCATAAACAAAAATTCCTTTCGTCGTATACGCCGACTTCGAATGTTTGCTCCAGCCTGTGCTTATCAGTCAACAAAATATACTAAACTTACCATTGATCTCGATCGGTCTAAGGTATATTTTATCGATAAAAAATATCCTCTTAATAAACCACCAAAAAAAGATTTATTTGAGTCTTGTCGTTGTGTGAGTGGTAGAATAAAGTTTAGTCTCTATTATCATGATGATGAAATATTTTTAATACCTACAGTCGAAACGCTGATAATTGGTGATGAAGTTTAAACTTCCAACCCCTGCCGGTATGAAATTTTGTCTAACAAATTTTATGTAACAATAATACAATAATCGACGAAATAAACTTGGGCCAGAAACCTTATCATCATTTTGAGAAAAAAAAATGGTTGGCCGTTGTGCGTGGGAATTTGTATTTGTTTGGAGTTCGTTGGGACATGGGATAGAGATCTTGGGTAGAAACCTTGTTTTATCTTACTACTATCTGATTCTCACTTGTCCTAAATGAAAACGTCTGACCGTCCCAATGCCGTCTTGTGAAATTTTCAGTCTTGCATCAATTTATTATCTATACGCAGTTATTGCTGTTGTGTTTAGTGTTTTGTTTGTTTTGTGAATGCAAATTGTTTTTTCTTCTGTTTAGCTCGCAACACTGGGAATCCGTTTTCTGCTTGTGCCGTCATCTCTCTCTCTCTCTCTCTCTCTCTCTCTCTCTTAGTATATATATATATATATATATATATATATATATATATATATATATATATATATATATATATATATATATATATATATATATATATATATATATATATGGAGGGAAATCATCAAGCAAACAATTCACGAGTAGGGTTTACAAATTCCATGAGTTAGTTATGTGCCCATGGAATTCTGAAAAACTTAAAGTACGTCGTTTCTGATAATGACTCTTAATTTCCTGATGTCATTGAAAATGCAAATCTATCTAGACAGCAGAAAAATATAAAAAGATATACCTGTATTGTTTTGTTTTTTTCCAAAAAAAAAAAAAACGCACGATGAAGGTACCAAAAATATACGTGGCTATACAAGTCCCATTTACTTAATCCTGAAGGTAATTTGAACATTCTATATTCACATATAGTATATGCTTGACCTTCAAGATAGGTATAGCACAGCTCAAATAAATCATAGCAGCCAAATAATGAAAAGCAATTTAACATAAAAAAGATCAATGAACAAATGCCGAACCTGAAACTTAAAATGTTACAATAGTTGATTATAACAATAATCTGAATGTCTTTCAATACTGCTAAGACCAAGTTCATAACTATACATAAAAAAGTGTCAACTTTTTATTTACGTTTTATTTTCGGTATTAAATTTGTAGATTTGTAAATGAACAAAGACTGCACTATTTACAAACTTTCATAAAAATTTAGAATTTAAATACTAACGGACTATACTGTAGAATTTGACACGACCTTCACTTTAGAAATAGTGTCGCATTGGTTATCTGCCCTAAAACTACACTAATCATATAATCAAATACTTTGAAATAAACCTTCCATAGACATTAAAAAAAAACACTTTCAAGCATAGTATGTAACAGAACCTGTATTCTCTTTTACAATTCATAGGCCAAGTTACTGTTGCAACAAAATTAGTGTCTATTGAAGCACTACATTTAGGAATAGTATGGGAAAATCTTCAAACTAAACGTACACTCTTGTATCCTTCCCTGTCTCTGGTTCCAGCAGCTGTTAGTGATATTACTCGCTATGACTTACATAATGTAAACAACTTCCAATCAGTACAAGCTAGAAAAGTGCTTCCTTCGACCATTCGAGAATGGAACACATTAGCTATTGAGACTCGTCCAACCCCATTAACAACTTCACAAAAATAAATTAAATACTCGCGACACTTATGTTCCCAGGCACTTTTATTGGGGTGGGAGGAAATTTAAAATTCTTCATGCCCGACTTAAAACAAATTGCAGTTCGCTTAATCAACATTTATGTACAAAGAATATAATCGGATCACCGTGTTGTAGATGTGAATCTGTTGAAAGGACACGACACTACTTCTTATCTTGCGTTTGTTACCAAGAACAACGCATCGAACTGTTTCAGTCCCTCACTCCATGTGGTAATTTAACTTTAAATACCTTATTGTGTGGTGATACAACCCTTTCGTATAAAGTAAACATTCGTATTTTCGATGCCGTTCATAAAGTGATTGAAAAGTCAAAAAGATTTACTTAATTTTCCCCTATTTTTCCAAACGATTCGTCATCGCCTCCGCAACGATCTTTCCAGAAGGTAGCCGTGTTCACCTTTAATCTCACTGTTTGTTGCTTTTCATTTATTTGTTTATTTTTGTCCCTCTCCTTTCTTTTCTCCTTATGTTCTATACTTTCTACACAATATCTGACACATTTTAATTGACAATTTCTCATTTTAACTTCTTTTTTGACCTCGTCTTTCACTTACTCCCTCGTTGTTCATCCTCCTGTTTTATATACCTTGGCTAATGTTTAACCAAGAGCCTCTTTACTTTGACTATTAAAAATGTAGTTTTTGCCATTAAAATTTAATATCTGCCATATATATATATATATATATATATATATATATATATATATAGTATATATATATATATATATATATATATATATATATATATATATATATATATATAAAATGTGTGTGTGTGTGTGTGTGTGTGTCGTAAAGGGGAAGAACATTAAAAGTCATTGGCTTCATTCTAACCCTTCACCGTCTACACTGTACCACTTTTCATACTTATGGAAAGAATATTGCTAATGCTAAGTACAGGTACAGTGAACACCGAGATCTTGTCAATAGGTGTCTACATTAGACAACTTACTACGGCCACAGCGATAAGAGTTTTCCTGAAGCAATTCAGCTTGTAATTGTATCCATACTTTAAATGCCTCATATGGATCTATTATTTTATCTAGCATCTTTGATGTTTAAACTTCTGGTAAATTATACAGTTTTGGTATAGAAAATAATCGGCCGGATGTAGCTTACTGTTGAGATCTTTAAACTATCGTAGAAAATTGATAATAGTATGTATTTAATAGATTTTTGCAATGGTCAGTGTATTGTGCTGGTTGTAATTTATGAGATGTATATATTAATAGTGCTCATTCAATGTAATACGCTGGCCAGTTTGGTCTATAGCTGAAATGGCTGGCAGCATAGCTGATAGGGCTGGCAGCGTGGAAGCATAGGGCTGAAAGTGCCGGCAGCGTAGCTGATTATTAACGTTGATTCAATATAATTTTACGCTGGCCACTTTGGTCTATTTCTAGATGAAAGTGTCGGCAACATAGGTCTGAATGGGCTAGCAGTATATTACTGACAAGGCTGGCAGTGGCAACATGGAGCTGGCAATAGAAGAGGGCTGGCAGTTTGGCACCATAGAGTTGGTATCGTGGTAGCATAAGCGGTAGTGTGGCAGCGTAGCTATTGGTATAGCTGTACAATCGGCAGTGTGGCAGCGTAGCTATTAATGTAGCAGTATAACCGCAGTGTGGCAGCGTAGCTGTTAAACGTAGCAGCATAACTGGCAGTGCGTCGACGTAGCTGGTAGTGTGGCAGCGTAATTTGTGACACCACAAGTGCATTAAAGGATGTGAATTCTAAACTGTGCCAAAATACATTTAATTCTGAATTCTGATCAAAGGACATTAATATAAGAACCGTACTCGCTTTGTTTTATGATATCATATAGTTGTATGAACCGTACTCTTTTGTTGTAATATTACGTGGTTATACGAATCGGCTTATCTTTATATCACGTGGTTATATGAACCGTGCTCATCTTTATAATATCATGTGGTTACATGAACCGTACTCATTTTTTAATACCATGTGGTTATAGGAGCCGTGCTCATCTTTTTAATATCATATGATAAATATGAACAGTGCTCACCTTTATAATATCATATGGTAAATATGAACCGTGCTCATCTTTATATCATATGGTTATATGAACCGTACCCGGTTTATTTTTCTTGCATATTCAGTGTTGTGGTTTCATATCATTTGACGAATTTTTTCTCGTATGTTCAGAAGTCTAGTTACGTCTATTGAATTGTCATAGTGTGTAAGGCAAATAATTATTACGGTCTACGTGTTTATTTCATTGTTACATTATATTTATTCTGATGGTTTTTAAACTCTTGTACTTGATTTCATAAATTGTTTTCATTCGCCTACATTCGTGTTCGGTACTTTCATTTGATCGAAATTCTTTTGGTTTCTTTCCTGTTGCAGTTACTGCCTAGTCACTGAAATCCATACAATTTGAATGCAAATCTGCTATTAACCTTCCACCGTTTCGTTTGTTTCTAATGTGGACATCATTTCTAACCTCACTGCGGTGATTCTGCAGTAGCATATTGTTTAAAGTATGGACTATTTATTTGGTCTGTTTTCACCATTTGTTCTTGGTTCATAAAAAGAGTGTTAGGACGTTCCTGTCGTAAAGTCTTGTATAAATTCTGGAATGCTAGAATTGTCTGCAATGTTACGCTTCGCTTCTTCAAACCTCAAAAAAACTGCACGACAAAGTTTTCTTTCAGTATTTAATTGAAAAATTCTATGTTGTATAAAGTTGTATAAAATATTTAACATGTGGAATAAAATATAAAAATAACACATGTTATACGAAAAATAAAACGCAGAAGCTCCTGATTCAGACTATTTCTTAATGTTCCCAGAGCTTGATTGTTGCCGGCCCCCATAAATTTCGCCAAAATCTGGTCATGGGACGTTACTAAATGTCGCCAACATCGTTACTATATGGTGTCGTGATTAAATGTCACGACCGTTTTTAAACAGCTACATCCTTTATAAATGTGTTTATTATGATAAAGAGTTTCAAAGATTTATTTTGTTTTAAAGTGCAGACATTCTTTTATCTTTATTTTTTTTTTTTACTTATAAGCCCTTGCGAAAAGTAAGAATGATATAAGAAAAAGGAAAGAAGAACCTTCAGCAGGCAACATCAGATTTTAAGAACATCGACAATTAGTAACGGCTGGGGTGACGTTTGGGAACGATGATATTTAATAATGGTTCTGGTCCATAGTTTACCGAATGGTCTTCCAATATAAACCAAGAACCCAGCCATTTGGCTCTCTTAAACTGAGTAAGACTTTAATTTATTCAACTAGTTTGCTTAAGGTCTTATGTTCGGCGGTGTCGGTGACATGAATTCTTAGACCAGACTCTGGAGACATTTAGAACTAAAAAACATATGGGTACGGTTCGAAAGAAAATAATTATGGCAATATATCAGTTAACACTTTCTACGAGTGCTGTCCCTTCACGTATTGTCATCGGTCATTCATTGTGCTTATTGGGATGTTCATTTATTTCATAAAAATTATTTAAGTGAAATAAACGAAATAATCTGTTCGGTATCATTTTACAGCAGAAACAAGTTTGTTTCATATAGCATACCCCAAATTTGCATTATTTACACATGTAACTGTCAAAAATTATTTCTAAACGTAGACCGTTTACTCGGAATAACGTGAGACCTTTCGATCTCTTAACTGCGTAAAAAGAACACTGCGAGTAATGTGTCAAATCATCTATATAAGACAGTCTGATAGATACTTAGATTACTGAATTCATATTAACAGATACGAAAACGAGGCGGTAACATCTGAGATTTCAGTCATTCTTCCTTCCTTCTTTTCTTTCCTATTTTGCATTACCTGCTTCTTTTCGTACGAAAAGGGTTTCTGAACACAAGAAACGAGAAAGAAAGTAGGAATAAATGAGTTACGAGCGAGCAAGAAATAAAATATATGCACGTCATCAATATATTAACATGTTTCAAAAGGACGGCGACTATATTTTGATAACAAAATTGTAGGTTTACCAAAAGGAGACGAATACATACATTTTGCTTGTACTGCTCATTGTCCACCACCGAATAAGTGACTGCATTTTGCCACTTGCTGAATTTCAGAAATCTAAGCGATAGCACATTTGTAGAGCGAAGTTATCTTACAGTGATGTATGCAATAATAGCAAAAGAAACATAATAAGTTAAAAGTTTTCTAAATTAATACAATTTAATAAAATGAATGCAGATTTATGAAACTGCGTGTTATAAGAAATGCATATAAAATCTTGCTAAGCTGTCAATATAAAATGCTTTAGTGTCTGGAGGACGAGGTTGGTACTTTATTTGCTGCAGCACAAAGAACACAATTTTCAAACAGATTTCGTCAATAACTGGTAACATTGTGGCAAGCTTTGGCTTGTAAGTTCTAATGTTAATACGGAAAATCGTGTCGTTATTAACGATTTTAAATGCTAGTAAAAGCCCAGTGTTAGAAATCTGACCAGCAAACTCAATTCCAGCACTGACATATTCCCCTCTTCACCCAACCCCAACCATTGCTCATCCACCCTCCTGCACTCCCTCAAAAGCTTTTTGAATATATAGCGTGATGCATGTAAATTAATTCATTGTTAGCAGCGGTGTACTAAGGGTAAATTGCGCATGTGGCGACAATGATGGCCTAAAGGGGTTTTGGCGCTCCAAGACCTCTGGCACCCGAGGCAACAGAAACCGTCGACCCCCTTCCCCAGTTAGTACGCTACTAATTGCTTGCACACATTCTATATTGACTTGACGTTGGCATAAAAGTAAAGCGGATAATACAAACTAGAGTGGGTAATTAGCGTATACAGCGTATGAAACGGTTTCAAGAAAAAATGACAGATAATCCAAACAATTAAACCTATATATGCTATATAGTATCGATCAAATACAATGATGTTAAGTTGAGTAAGCATAATAAACAGCAGACTGTGCATACTCTTTTCATTTATAGGGTTCAGCCTGTAGAAGCTAAATATGATAGAACTCCCACGCCAGACTGTTGCTAATTCATTTTAAAAAAATCGAAGCGTTGTTATAACTGGCGTTTGACTTTCTATTTCAAGTTTGCCTGGTGTATAACGGCATATCAACATAGGAAATATTTTATTATGCTGAGGAAATCCGGTACCATTCTAGTTGATAATCATGCACGTTAAAACCCCCTCAATTCCAATGAAAGACAGTAATATGTAAATCTACCTCTCTCTCTCTCTCTCTCATATATATATATATATATATATATATATATATATATATATATATATATATATATATATATATATATATCTCAGAACATTAACTGGATATGACTAAGGTATTGATTTTCTCTTCAGTTCAGTCTTTCTTACCGACGAAGGAAATATTCTTTAGTACAAACTAATTGTACAAGTTAAAAGATGAACAATCCTTTTAAAGCTGAAACCCAGAAAAGTTCTCAACGGTACATCAAAGGTAAACTTTCTTGGTCAGCATGGACGTAATACAAGGTACCTGTTTTGCACGATTAAAAATTTCCACCTCGTCATTGATAGATTCGAAGTTCTGTGCAACATCCTTATTTACTCGTGTCAGCAATCTTACAAGATCTAATCTCTTTTTTCCGTATTGCTCTAAATTCTTGACGAGAGACTGAATAAACCATGATCCACGACCTGCATTCCTCCAAGAATAATATCCCGATACTGTTGAATATGCAAATAAGAAGTCAGCCTCCACTGGAAGTGATATGACGTCACCTAACTGCACTTCTGGTCCATCTGTCATGTCAACACCTACCTCGGTACCATGATCAAATTTCATTCCTCGGCAAGCCTGGATGAAAAATAATTTGGGTTTGTTAACTAGAGATGGACAATTGTCTGCGACGAATGGTCTGACTATATCAGCGATGGGGACTTTTTTGTCGTGGCCATAGACTATTCCCTCCTCCCCGTGACTCAAAATGGCGCAGGCAAAGCAGTCTCTATCACCATGATCTTCGGCTGCGGCTTTGGACATAATGTCCAACAGACTTTGTGCATGAACATTCACATGAACTTGGACGTCAAAACCCAGCTTACGGAATATTCCTTTCAAAGCTGTGCAATCCATGTCCGATCCTTCTCTGTCGACAATGCCTTCTTTTCTTAAGTCTCTATGGAATCGTTTCTGGTTGATTATGATCATTCTCCCGCGCTTCTTGTGAGACATACTGTACTCATCATCGTGTATTTCAACTTTGGGAATATCCTGTAATAAAATAAAACGTATTTCTTGATCGCTACAAATTCTGTTTTAAAGGTATTTATGCATTTGCACTATGTATAGCTCGCCACTCTGTGTAAACGATTGAACAGTGAACCAAAACTCAAAAGCAATTAAGCTGAACTTCAATTTATATATGTTACACAAACAGTACATCTGATGTAAAAGGGCAGTTTTCTGTTTCTATTTTTGAATTATTAGGTCAAGGCGAATAAAAAAACTGAAAGTATAATCAATTTAACAGCATTTTCTTAAGTCTATCATCAACTGAATAGCCATCAACAATATGCAGAGCTGGCAAAAAGAAAATTCCAGGCCGCAGGATTTTTCTTAACCAACAAAAGTCTCACCTCCTTCTTAGTATCTGCGAGGCGGATTTCTGGGACTTTACCAACTTGATCACCGTCGGACACATCAAGAACGCACATTTCACCTGCCATCATTTACACTACAGACCTTCCTGTGAAATTAAGTACTGCTTCAAATCAGTTATATTGAACGGTCTGACGGGTCTTAATCCAGAAACATCTTTATCTGAAAGAGTTAAATGAAATTACAGTGGAAAGAGAAATAAAAACCATAATTAAATTCAAATTTTCTGTCGTCCTATTACGAATTAAGGGATATATTTTATGTTGATGGAATAATAAAAATGTACTTCAGAGTGGAGCATGGGTCAACAGGCCAACTTCTATACAATAGAAACCCACAAAATGTACGCAGACACGGTCTGAGGAGGCTGAGACTACTAGAAATCATGGTGAAAGAAGATGATCTCAAGTTTCAGGCAGCAATGTTGACATCCCAGCTCAGAGATCAAATGCGCTATCTATTCTTTGCAACGCATAGGTGTTGTCCGGCACGAACCAGAATATTTCATATCAGAAATCTGAATTCCTACATGAACAATGGCAGTTGGATAAATAAGTACTAAATGGAGCTGTTGAAAATAATATAAGAATCTGGAAGATCTGCAGGGGAGATAATCTCAAAAAGGAAGAAGTAAGCGGAAGTTCATTTTGCATGTTTTAGAGTTCATATTAGTTTCAAATTGTTGTACTGAATGTCCGATTAAGTTTAATTTATTCTACAGCCAAATAAATCAAACAAGGACAAACATTAAGCGTTTCCGATTTTTATAACGCAAATGTTTTACGTCACGTGATCTTAATGATGGTGTGAATGAAATTTTTAATGTATGCATTAAAAGGGTTCTCATGTTTCTCAAAACCACCGCATTTGTTGATTCTGACTGATTTGGTCGTGATAAATTCAATTAAAATCTCTTCCTAAGTATTCGGAACAAAATGTAGCTTTCTCGTGAGTAAAACGTGTGTTAGTTATGCAGTACCAACTGGCTATTAATGCATTGCCACCCCTTTTCATGGCGCGAGTCCCCAGTCTAAGGTTAATATTCACTCCTCCAATTAAAAACAGGAGTAGAAAACAATAAACATTTGATCCCAGCCTAATTACTTAGTTATTTCCGTCGTTCGGAATACCGTTCTTCTTTGACTTGGACAGAGACTGAAGGGCATCAGTGAAGATAGAGAAATGGGTATTAGGCAATAATAGTACTAGATGCGACATAATTAAAATTATTTCACATCCGCCCAAGCAGCACAGATGCTACTGTGACTGGAGATTGCAACTGGATCACGGAAAAGAAGAGAAACTTATCTTAGTTACGCTAATGAACAGTAAACAATCCTTTTCCACTAAGGGGCGAATTTACCCTTTTAATGGCTCTGTGGGCAGATTCAATGCCGATGGGAAAAAAAACCCCGAACTTAAATAATCTGTTGGCTCAGAAAAAACCACAGGAATTTACCATGGGACGGAACAAATTCGGGATGTGAAAGTATTCATTCTCAAGATATGTGGAGACTGTCCAGTCGTTCCTCTACAAGGCATTCATGACTGGGGCCGATGTATCCATCCTGAAACGCTCTACCTGAAGAAACGTGCTTAATGGGGAAAGAAAGATCAATAATATATCACAACTTTCACTCCTGCTTTGGAGCTATGAAGATCTGGGAATAAAACCCCGGACATTAGGTGTTCATAATCATTTCTATTGCGTCCTTTCTTAAAAAGGTTGTACATTTCTTCCCTAAGTGATATCAGTTGGGACTGGTCGAACCGAATGGCGGTTGTTGAAAGAACGGAGGGTCCCTGAAGCGAAGCCATTAACTCACCATTATTGCGGAAAGGACCCACGAATTTTTCGTGAGGTCTGACCAAGCTTCTGGTAAAAGCCAGTCTGGCACCTACTGGGACGTCGGGAATACGCGGGCTTGACATGAGTTCGTATGACTCTCTTTAAGCCATGGGGGAGTATGGACCTGATCATTTTCCCTAGATCGGTTGTCAAAACACTATATCACTTCCGATGACCTGTGCCTGGTGAATGACTGTAAAAGGCATCGGGAGACCAGTACTAATCGCCCCTGGTGCAAGGTGACATACATCTAGTGGACGGTCAATGGCGTATTACCCAGTGTTCGGTGCTCGGTGCCAAATGACCGGTGACCGATAAGCAGCGTCTGGTGCCAGGTCATCGGCCAACAATAGGTCCAATGATAAAAACCTAATTCAAACGAGATCCCACCTATCTGTAACCATGTCTGATTTAGACAGATGACAGTGCTTCCCTTGCGTTTGGAAGGTGTTACTCAATACCAGGTGTCAGAGACTAATACCATCTGGGAAGTGCCGAGGATCCCTGGTCCGTGGAAGCCGACAACTTCCTTCGCGAAATTTAAATCAGTGATCCCACTTGTGCGATTTCCGTAAACCGGAATAAGCCACAAACCCTTCCCTTACGGGAGCTGGCGACTTACCTACAACAGGAAGTGTCACTGACCCTTCATTGAGAAGGATCTTCCAGTAAAGAAGAGGAGGAGGCGGGTCTCTTTCTCCGATCTCTGTAGGCTCTGTGGCTTTCTGTTAATTCCCACACCTTATTAGACTAAAAGAAAAGGACGTTCGTCCGTGTGTACACACAAAATGCACCGTACACATGTAGGGTGATTGTCACAAGCGGCCTCGTTATGACCGCATTTACTCACACATTAAGGCTTACTGAAAGGCTGAACGGAAATACACAAAAACAAAAAAAAAGCAATGAACCGGAACAAGAATTGGGTGGGCAATATTTACTCTAATATCGACTTACTAAAACCCACAAATTTAATGAAACAGGACATAGATAAACGAAAAGTATGCAAAGGCGGTGTGAAAATATCAATAACAATGCTAAAATGTATCGCACTGACTGTTGAGAACGAAAAAGTCTAGTAACCAGAGACACATAAGAACTATACAAAGGTCAAAAGAAAAGAAAGACGATATTCTTAATAACGGAAATAATAAAAGGAATCAGACGGGGATAATGTTGTTTTGTGTTCTAGACCTATTCACGTCGATCAGTACCAACGAAAAAAGACAGACTCGCAATAATACCAGGTATTACTGCTATAAAAGTGACGGATGCTGTAGCGGAAGTTACTATAACTGTCCTCATACTAAAAGTATTGGTTTACCTAAAACAAACATTTGTCTGGAAATAAAGTTGGGCTCATACAACCGAAAGGTGCTTTTATAGATCAGAATTTCTGGATCTGCCAACCGATTCACATCACTTCTTCGACAAATACACTCTGTCGAAATCTTTTACTTCAAAATCTAAATAGTTCACGAAAGAGTCCCTCAAAGACAAATGGCCACCCCATAAACTGTTCTGGCCTGTGACCAACAGAACCAAACATTCGCCCATTGTCGTTATTCCTGTCATTTATTTCGTATCTGTCATAACTTCTGTAAATGGGGAAATCTGAGTGGTCGACGAAGCATCTTGTCATCGAAGCTTCGTGCACACCTGCCCATACTGGTAGTATACCCTTTTCGGTTAGGTCGCGAGCTGGGAATCCCCTGATGAATATCACGTAAAAACTTGTACAAATAGTGCCAGATAAACAACCATGAATATGTGTGTGTGTGTGTGTGTGTGTGTGTGTGTGTGTGTGTGATTTGGATTTTTAACGTAGCTTCAACAATTTTTCAGTCATATCGCTACGATGTCTGCAGTGTGGCAGTTTATAATGATGTCTAGAACTGGGGCATCATGCTGCAGACATGGAGCATCCTGTCCTATCCAGTCACGTTATCCTGACACCAGGTTGACCAGTCCTAACACTAACCTCTTAATGCTGAGCGTCTAGCGAGGCAGCTGTTAGTACCATTTTTATAAGTCTTTTGTATGACTCGGCCGGGGTTCAAACCCGCGACCTCCCGCATCCGAGGCGGACGCTCTAACCACTAGGCCACCGGAGCGGTTCAACCATGAATGTAAAACCTAACAGATTATGAGTTTTGTGCAGCCATTAATGAAAATGGTTTTAAAAACATATTTTAACTGCGTGCATTCTTGAAAGCAAATATACAGGCCTGCTCAGCACACGGTATTAAACGAGTTGTTTGTTTGTATGTTTGTTTGTTTGTTTGTTTTTGTTCTGAGCTAAAAACCAACCTTTTATAAATTTTAGCACCTGTTTAGATACATGAATTTTATCCGTCCATGTAATCCTTTTGGTGCAGACAAGCTACTTCTCTATATTTTTTTCATTTCGAAGGGACTGTCCCGGAATCATTTGTATCATACATTTGTTGTACAATTGCTCTTACACCTAAGTCTCGACAGTGTGAGTGCATGCCATCGTTTAAATCTTCACTGTCTGGAACAGGAAGAACTAAATTAATTGAATGATTAACAGGGCTATTTCTATCAACAAACTCCTTTAACATATTTATGTGGTAATGCTATTTCTATTTCCTCCTCCCTGGAGAGTTAATAATATAATTTAAATCAATTATTTTCTTTTCATCTGTATAAAGACCATAATACTTAGCCTGAAGAGGATTTGAGGTATGGGCAACAGAGCCAGAACTTTATTACCAGGCTGAAAACTCCTTTCTTTTGTATTTCTATATGACCTCAATTTCATTTTTGAATATTACTTCTTACCTTTGACAACTTATAAGTGAAATCAGCGATATAGTCAAGAAGATTAATATTCGAATCTTCATATGAAAAAATTTCTCGTTTAATGACTTCAATTGTCATGGGATAGTTTATCCAGAAACTAGTTCAAAAGCACTTAAATACCAAATATTCCTGAACTGATTCCCTAACAACCAACATCTTCATCCCAATCTTTCCCTGTATCAAAGCAATATGACCAAATCAAATTCTACGTTAGATCAAATCTTTCCAAAACCCCTTGACCTTCAGTGTGATATGAAGATTTAAACTGTTGGATGCCTAATTTGACCACAACTTATTGGAAAATTCCAGACATAAAATATGATCAGAATGGGCAGATTTGGTAAGACCAAAAAGTGTTTTAAAAAATGTAGCTTTTACTATGGGTTTAGTTTTAATATTCCTCAAAGTGGTCAGCAAGTATTCGTTGCCTGACTTTGTATTCGGTAAGGTACTGACACAGTCTACCATTATTCTGCTAAATGGTTCATCAAATACAGGAATATGTTACAGGGTATCTTCTGACTGGGTTTTCCTACTACTTGACCAGTGTGAAAAGATCTATAGTATTAAAAACACCACTTTTAAGTTTCGGCCAATAAAAATGATTCAAGATCTTGTGATAAGTCTTACTGAATACTAAATTACCAGCCAAAGGAATGTTATGGGCTAGACTAATTTCCTGTTGATGTGACTCTGGAACGACAATTTCATAGCTCACTGACCACTCGTCACCAGCGGGTACTTCGGGTGGTCTCTAATTTCTTATAAGGACCCCATTATCATAAAATAAACTGGGACTTGTGTGCCTTCCGCTTCGCTAATGGCCCTCTGAAACAAACAAGTGATCTCATGCGCTTGTTCCTGTTCGACAATGGGTGATTGTCGTTTGTCGCACTGATTAGAACTGAGAGAAAAAGTAGTAAAAAGAAGATCACTGTGATTAATATATCTTAATTGATCGATAGGAGGAGCAAATCTGACACAACAAAAGACTGACCAATAAATGGGTCAGCTAAAGGAATAATTTCCTGATGAACATCACTGCTAAGATCTCATTTTGCCATAGATCTTTTCGCTGCACAAGATGGGTATAAATCAGCAATTTCAGTTTTAATAGGAACAATTTTTTTTTAAAATCCAGATAAGGCTTGTCCGTTAAAAGTTGATTAGTCACAACCTTATCTCCAACTAGGTCACTGCCTATAATTAAATGAACATCCTCAATGGGTAAAGAAGTCACTGTTCCGACGGGTCCTGAGACTAAGTGTGATGCCAAATTGACACAATGGAGAGGAACATTAACAAAGCCGTACTCAACTCCCCAATAAGAAGACTTTCACTGGAAAATGACTTCTCAAACAAAGGCAAAGTACCTGATAATAAATGACTCTGAGAAGCTCATGCGTCCCTTAATATTTTAAAAGGGACAGGCTTGACAGAATCATGTAGAACACTGTAACATGAATAGTTCATAATTCTCCATAACAAACTTGGACTGGAGTTTGTTTGACCCAACCAATGTATTGTATTGGTTTTAATACAAAGCCGTGACCTTGACCAGTTTGGAATAACAGCATTTGAAATAACTGTCTTTATTCTGTTGCTAATTTTTCAATATGTAGCAATCAGAAATAACAGCCACATTATTCTTGCAATAAGTGCATGTAGGACGGGATAAGAATTTCTAATCAGTCTTATTAGACAACTGATACCTAATCGTTGTGCTAGATTGAAACTTCGAAGTACCCATATGAGACTGAGATGGGGATTGAGGGGGGGGGGCCTGCAACAACAAAAAAAAAACCTCTAAGAGGATGACTTACTGACAAATGAAACTTTGTTAGTCAAGGAATAATCATCAGCTGTACAAGCAACATTTTCCAAAGTTTCCACCTTTTATTCATCAAGGTAGGTCTTGATATCAATAACTACGCAATTCTTGAACTCTTCAATTAATATGAGCCGTCTGATTATATCATAATCCTGATCAACCTTCTTGGCTTTGCACCACCTATCAAATACATGTAGTTGTACTTTTCTCCTTGCAAATTCGACATGTGTTTGTCCAGTTCCTTTTCAACGATTCCTAAATATTTGTCGATATGGCTCAGGTACTTACTCATAATCGTTCAAGATATATTCTTTAACCACATCATATTCAGCAATTTGTTGTACCTACAATGAAGTGTAAATGCCACGAGCTTTGCCGATAAGAACACCTTGTAATAACAAATTCCAATACTCTCTTGGACATTTCACGTTTTTAACAGTTTTCTCAAACGGGCAGGGGTACAAACATAATATTTCTGTTAATATCAAGCCTGAACTTGTGGGTAGAGAGGAGGAGTTTGCTGCGCCTACCAGTTCTACTTTAATTAATTTCAATTACATTCTCTCCCTCTTTCCTGCGCCTCTCCATCTGCCTCTCTTCTCTCAGCATTTGCATTTCTCTCTCTCTCATTTTTTATTTCCATCATTTCCTTCTTAAGCTGGAGCTTTTTTTTTTTTTAAAAAAAAATTCTATTTTTCGATCAGGTGTTTTAACGGCAATTCATTTAATTTCCTATGAAAATCAGATACAACCTTCCTGATCAAACCCAAAGCACTTTTATCCAAAAATTCTTTTTCACCAGATACTGAATTAAAATATTTTTTTATTTCTTGTTTTGTTAAAGATGCTTTTTCTTCCAAAAGATCATAATTTCTTGATAGCTCAAGCAACTAGTTCTTTTTCAAAGACCCTAACCCTTCCTGGGCTGGATTTGAAACAAAAAGTTCACCACCTAAGATGACATTATGAATGCTTCTTGATTTCACTAAAGATTTCACAAATATGTGAAATTAAAATCTTAACATGGGAAAAACGTTAAGAAACAAAGTAAATTTAAATTTCAAAAGCAATTTTAATTTCGCTTAAATATTTAAAAGAACTTCGTATTTCGGACAAGCCTCCAATTTTTGTTATGACTCTATGGTCTTAAACTAAGTAACATAAAAAGTAAAACCCACACTTTTAGTGAAATTCAACAAGTAATTTATTTTCCAAGAACACAAATTGAAAATTTAAAAGGATTTGTATAGGAATTATACCTCATCATTAATGAAAATAATGACTACAGAACATCGATTGTTTATCGTTGGGGGCAAAACGCTCCTAGCTGATTTCGCACTTGGTAATTTCCGTAAGGCAAAGCGGAAGTGACGCAGTGTAGGGAACAACGCTTTCCAATTTTCATTGTAGTTACATTCAACAAGTGGAGCCGTGTGTTAATCAAAATGGTAAAAAGGTGTGTTGTTGGAGGTTGTAGCAATACAACACGAGAAGGAGTGAGTTTGCACTTATTTCCTACTAATCCTGTTTCAAGGAAACAATGGATCAAGCAGATACGAACAACAAGAAAAGACTGGACTGAGCCGACTAGTGACAGGCGAGATATTCAAGTTGTCTGTAATGACCACTTCAGATAAGACGATTTCGATCCCGCCTATAAAATGAAAGAGTCATTTGGGATTAAGACCATTAGACGACTCCTGCCAAACGCAGTTCCAAGTGTGTTTTCTCACCAGATAACCCAGAGTACAAGCACACCAGCTCAACAAAAATCACGGGTTACGGCAGGCCTAACAACACGTAGCCCGAGAGGAGCTTTCCAAAAGCGAGAGCGAGCAAGGTTAAAAAGTTTATTGATTTTAGCATGCTATAGTATTTGTTGTCAACCCTACACTCTAGACAACAAATATACCTAGCTTACCAGCGATTAATGGGAGAGGGTGGTTTTAGTGGGAGGGTGTTTGCAAATTGTAATAGGTCCACCCTTACCCCCCAAAAATATGAAACCTGCATTATCATGATCTCTGTGTGTGTGTGTGTGTGTGTGTGTGTGTGTGTGTGTGTGTGCAATGGTGCAAAGCCTAAATCAAAGGGATATATATCTTGCCACCCCCCTCCGCATTGTTTGGACCTCACCCTAGAAAAAATTCTTGTGGATGCCATAGCTTGTTTCCTGTCTGTTGCTGTTTTCAACAATAATACTAATGATATATCACAAGTTTTCTTCTCATGCTTAAATGGTGTGAATAGTTGGTGTATTGATTGTGTTTAATTGTAAAGACTAATTAGTTCTGCGGCTCTGGGAGTAAATTACTTTCCTTGCTTAGATACAGACTATTGTGTCAGTGGATCCTGGTCTAGGTTTGATTCACACCCACAACCCATTGATTGCAAATGTGAATAGTAATGTTTGTTCGATGTGGAAAGTATATTATTATTATTATTATCGTTGTGTACAGAATCATAGAAGGTAATATAAAAAGAATTTAGCCTTTAATATTGTTTATGATGTAAACTTCTAATGCTGCTCGATTTATTTATATCTGTTCGCTAGAGTCGTCTCTATCAGCCATTATCATCACATACGCTCAACTTGAGGGACTTCCCGACAGTGCGTCACTTCCGGAAATTCGATTTTTCACTGGAAGTGTATAAATATTTTCGGAGCGTTTTCCGTAAAACATCCATGTATGCTCAAATAATCTTAATTTTCTCCTCTGTGAGTTAAAACCTACATCGAAAATGCACATTTCGGAGTTATTTAGCGAAAAATGAACATTACGATATATAATGTGTATTAGACACTAGTAGACCTTTAATGCTGAGCGCCTAGCGAGGAAGCTGTTACTACCATTTTCTAAGGTGGACGCTCTAACCACCAGGCCACAGGAGCGGTTAAATGCAAAATGCCACAGATGAAATGAATGTGCAAAATAAACGCGACAAAAACTGAAGCACAGTGGAAGAAAACTTAAAATATTAGTTAAAGAAATAAAAGAAACTAAAGTATATGTGGAAAACAGTAGGCAAAGCGACGAGAGCTTCTCTTTTGTGGTCTATTTTGGCAAAAATAATAGATTCAAGGGCGACTATTTCGCCTGTATCGCTCTCTACCGTGATCCTGTCAGATTATTTCATAATTTTAATTTTCAAGAATCTGTACATAGTCAAAGTTAACAGTAGAAATGTAAAACATTCCCAATCTGACCTTTTTACGCAGAAAAAAATCCCCGATTCATAGACCTCTTGCGGCGTTTTGAGAAAGGCAGACATATCCCTGTTGCAGTTGAATAAATATTCCTTTAGCTATTTGTAATTACAATAATGTGATCTTTTTTATTCCTTAGACCACAAAGTTGTTCATCGCCCTTTTTCTTCCTGACATGACTGGTTCATCAATGTTCCGCTCATGAAACTGAAGCCGAAGTCGAAATCGCGCGAACTTGACAACGATTGGTTAGTACTTTGATTTATAAAGCAAAAACATATAAGGTCGATTCAAATACAGTTGCACAAGTAAGCCGGTACGGTTAGGTACACGGGGCCCCGAGTGGCCGAGTGGTCTAAAGCGCTCACCATTCCGAATCACTGTCATCTCACCTCTGTCTACATGGGTTCGAGTCTCAGGCTCGGCAAAAGTGGGTACGTGAGAAAGCTTGCCAGTAGCTTCTCGTGGGTCGGTGGTTCTTCCCAGGGTTTTCCAGGGTTCTTCCTCCACCAGTTATACTGGCCGCCATGTATAGCCTATCTTGTGCTGAAAAATGTCGTTAAACCCTAAAAACAATAACAACAACGGTTAGGTATACCGTACCAGTAAGATATTTATTGCCGATACCACCGTACCCGAAAGACGTGGTCGGGACGTCGTTACTGTACCGGTAAGAGCTGAACTCGATCATCATCAAGCTGAACACCATCTTCGCTAACCAAGGTTCCGATAATCCTTTCTACACCTTGGCGGATCGAACAGCTATATTGGCGTTTTGTCCTAGCGGGTGTAGGTCAATAAGGTCGCACACAAAAGATCGCGCTTCAAAAGGTCGCGTACAAAATGTCGCCGAACAAAAGACCGACATGCTAATAAGATCTCCGCATATATGATCGCCCAACACACTTTAATAATTATGTGAATACTGATAATATCTATATATATATCGAATTCTTATATATTATATCAAGTATTTTAAAAAATATTACTGTAATTATTAAAAAATTGTTTTAATTAATCTTGGTAATGTCAGAAGAGAAATAGAACAATAGCTAATTTGTAGACATAATAGACACAATTATTGTAATAATAGTAAATATTATGCCAAAGTTTACGCTAAAAATTCGAAACTAAAATGTTTGTAGTTAATTTTGCAAACTCAAGTTGTAAATAATACACGGAGATAATCGGTAATTGGCCGACGCCCATAGTCAGCTACAATAGTTTTGATCCTATCGGCGGTGTCTTTGTATACCGGTTTTGCTGATGGAGGTTGCTGTCCGGCAACATATTGTTCCAGCTTCATTTCGTTCAGGCTCTGTTCTTTCTTGAGTCCGTCAATAAATTTCCATATGGTAGGATGGTGAGCACCTAGAAGTTGGCTGAATCCTCGATGCCAACCCTCTACTGCGTTGTTTGGTTTTGGAAAATCATCCAGGGAAGCATCGTAGCAATTCCAAAGAGAGTGTGGAAATATTGGTGCGCTACGTCCTCTTCCTCGCCGACCTGGTCGCCCGATCCACGTGTCTTCAAAATAAAATTCACCAAATCACGTAGGACATCGCTGTTTGTCTGGTAGAAAGTCGAATCCATGAGATCGTCGAAGGCAGCTGTGACGTAAGCAGAAGGAACTAAAGCCAGTGCCGCTAACTGACGTATTGCTAATGCAAACTCGGCATCAGTTGTGTAGCGCTGTTGTAGGTCTGGAATCGCTTGCAGATGACGCCATATACATTGACTGAGATGGAACAAGCATCCACGTTGAGTTGAAGTTGGAAAGACTGTACTCCATTCAAGAATTGCCGCCTGTTCAAGATCGGTCATGACGGTAGTTGGATTGAGAGTAGGCTGAAGTCGTTTAAGCTCAGTTAAAACGCGAACATAACTATTGGTATTTCTGTCACACATCAAGATGAAAACTGTTGGTACTACGTTGCTGTACTTCACTGCATTGATGGTGCAGATCTGCTTAAAGAGTGGCGGAGACGACTTAAATGTCCCATCGGCATACCAATGTGGGCATCGCACCTTCCGATCCAGTTTACGTTGTGTAGAGAAAATCATAATTCGATTTTGAACAGGACCACTATCATATAACAGGAAGTTTTCTCCGGCACTAGTGGTCTTATATGCGTCGGTTATGATGAGATCCTGAAGATTGCCTGGAGCTGGAAGAGGTATTTGTTGTTCCCGAAGAGCTCGACGGATCGTTTGCTTGATTCCACGGACTGACGGAAGTTGACCAGCTACAGCTGCCGTCACTTCCGCTGATGTAGTTGCCACGATCTGATGAGTGGATTCCTGAATCGTTGCAGCTCGTAGTTTTATGTCTGTCATGACTTTGCGTGCTTCAATTTTTGCTATGTCTGGAACATGATTATGTACTGCAGTTTTCCTCACTACAGCACCGTCAAAAGTATGACAACGTGCCATACACTTCGAATCCTTGTATTCTGAACACTTCCAGATGAGCTTATACGCATGGATGCATTCTGGTGAGAGATGTGAAGCCAATTACTATACACAGAAAAGCTTATTTTATTTCTTTCATCTCTACTCACTGTTTACTAAATTTCACATATAAATTAATGTTTGCTTTGTAAAAGTGAAGTGCTTCACTTATTTGTTTAATCTTCACTCAAACGAGAGAAGATTATACGCATGGATGCATTTAAGTGAGACATGTGAAGCCAATTACAAAACAAAGAGTGGGTATATTAAAAAAAACTATTTAAATTTACTGTTATTTCGATCTTATATGCGGCGATCTTATTAGCCCGTCGATCGTTTGTTCGGCGATATTTTGTGCGCGACCTTTTGAAGCCAATCTTTTGTGCGCGACCTTATTGATAGATACCGTTCTAGCGACATCTATTGGATTTCATATGTTGCCTCCCTTAGTGTATATATATATATATATATGTGTGTGTGTGTGTGTGTGTGTGTGTGTGTGTGTGTGTATAATGCCAACTAACCAATTGCGAGGTGCATTGTACTTCCGCCGAAAACGGTGGTTGCAACTGACCTTAGCATACTTTGTAACGTCGAAAGTATGATTATGTGCCAGAGGGAAGCCATTATAGGTGTATTTGAGTGAAAGGTATTTGTGTAAACACGGACCGACACTGGAAAATTGATCATTTATCAGTCCATTCCACAGGGGCTCGTATCATTACTTACAATTTACTTATCATACATGTACTATATAATAACTACTATATAGTATAAGTATGACAGGTAAATTGTAAGCAACGATACGAGCCGCTGTGGTCCATTCAAGTTGTGTGCTCCACTTATCTCGATCACATAGGAACAATGTTCAAATTTGAACAACTTAATTTTGATTGGATGCGGTGGCTTGCTGCCGCATCCAATGAAATTCATAGACCCGAAGCTCAGAAATATCGAAGTGTAGATAGGGTTATCGGAACCCTGGCAAGCGAAGATGGTTGAACACACGGGAATTATTTACCCTTATAGTTTTTGGACGTAAAAGGGTGGTTTGTCGCTTAACGCCATTTTACTGCACATGAAGCTCTACATGGCGGCCAGTATATCTGGTTGTGAAAGAATCCGGGAAAACTCTGACCGACGGGTATCTACTGGCAAGCTTTTTCATATACCCACATCGGTCGAGCCAGAGACTCGAACCCACGCAGACTGCAGTGGTCGGAAAAGGCGAGCGCCTTAGATAACTTGGCCACCCGGGGCCCTGAAGGTACATTGGTACATTGGAATAACTTGGACTAATAAAGACACCCCCCCCCCATAAAATGATATTCAACGCACGACTGAACGGGCTTATGCTCCACTGTTGTAAAAAAAGAAAACATTTTACCTTTCTGACACGTATTCCATCTGCTTTCAGTTCAATATTTGCGGTGGCAACTACCAGAAACCTGGAACGTTTTCCTCTCATAGCTTCGAAACTACACTTAGCTATCAGTGAAACTGGTCATTTTGTCACACCTTTTTTTTAAATCTCAGATTTATTCTGTACCCATTTATTTAATCTCAAGCACTGTTTATATTCATGAGAAACGGGAAGGCAACTGCTGTCAGTGCTGACAACACCCACGACTTATTTCTCAATCAACACATCCATATATATATTGATCATATGAAATTAGATTATACATGTATGTGTATCAATATTAATGTATAATAAATGCGTCTTACCTCTCAGGTATATCTCTTACTACATACTTGACGTAACTCGACAAACACTACATATATCGGTGTTAGTATACAATAACCCTCACATTCATTTTATCTGCCTACATGCACCACCTCTTCCACATATAGCACACTGCAGTTTGTCTTGTCAAAAATAAACCATTTTACAAGTATAACGTGAAAATAAACAAACAAATACGTAACAGTCTCAGACTGAGACAGATAAAATTGCTTATAAAGTTTGACGTTATTCTCTTATAAATGCAATTCTGTAAGAAAGGAGGGACAGGCATTTTCCGTCCTTTAACAGATATTTCGTAAGGCCGGCTCGTGTCTCAGATATACACATTAGAATGCCGACGCCAAACTTGCAAGCTTGGTGGGCACTTTCCTGCAGAATAACTCTTGGTCTCAGTCAAAAGAAAATGCAAGCAACTCTGCTGTATAGGTGTTATCCATCTTGATTTTGCGCACAAATTTACAAATGCACATGTGTCATTTCAGCCTTAGACCGATGTAAATCAGCTTTTCAGCCTCAGTTTGGTATCTACATCTTGCTGAAGCACCTGTTCTAAATGAAACCGACAACGATCTCTATGAATTTCGACATTAGTACATGCGCCAACTGGTCCATATATCGCTATTTTGATTTCCAATACAGCCATATGTATTATAATATGAGGTAGGTTTTATGTTTAAAAATTTAACCGGAGTCAAGATAAGAAACTTTGTGTTATCGGTATATCATAGATACTTATCAACCCTTGGTGTTACTTTAAAAAAAATAAAAATAAGAAAATAACACAGTAGAAAGGATCTTTTTCCCCCGACATATTCTATATGAACGTAGCATGTGTTAATAATGAGTATATCTTGCTGCCCCCCCCCCCAAAAAAAACAACAACGTATTATGTGTATCGGGGTACGTTCGTGTCATAATTGTTAGAAGTAACGCGTTAGGAACGGTCATTTGTCTTGGAGCCGGTTGAGTGTGTGAAAGCTCAAGACAAGAAACCGTTTCCGTGAAATGTATGAATGGTCAAACCTTGCCCCGCGATTTCAGTGGGTACATCCCTATCTTTTTAAAGAACAATACATATTACGGTAATTAGGGTTAAGCCGATTGGTTCTTTCATCAAACACCGCTTTCAATCGCTACATCTCGGCTTAACCCGGCAAATCACTGAAGCAATTGCGATTAAATCGCGTTCACTCCGAAGTAGACCGGAAATTGAGTTATGGAATAGGCACCCGTGTGTGAAATACACGACGCAACGGATAAACTTTTCGCAAAATTGGCCCTTCAGAATCAGTAAGGTTACTTAAGTGGTAACGGATGACAGGTGTGGAGTGTCTTCTTTACAGTGGTGTACGTTATGAGTGTCAGAATGCGCAGATAGTATCGGAAAATTAGATCGGAGTCATCGAGGGGTCAGATTGTGACCGGCGAGAGTTAGTTACCTTGTGTTAATTGGTGAGTGTACACATTAGTCGACCCCGGAATCAAGTGCCTGTGTCGTCTGCGCGTTTCATGCTTAACGGAAGTTTTCAATATAATAGATGGACATGCTCGGGAGCCATTTCCAGTTCCTGGACAAGTCCATTTTCAGCAAAGGGGTGTGTGCACAATTACAGATGTACATACGTATGTCGTCTGCTTCCGATATTTACAATGTCGAATCAAGCAAAGGAAAAGAATGACAACAACAAATTTGCCTTACACGTGGATTTAACAAGCGGTTTAATTAATATGTTCATGTGTGCAAAGGGATATAATTCCAAATTCTGAACGTTATGGTAATTTACAGAATTATCCGGCAGTTACCGAATAAAATGAACTTCCTTATGTTGCCTGATGGATATAAACTAGCCCGTAGGGTACACAATATGGCGCCGTGTTGGTATGGAAAGTCCGTTAAGCATAAAAGGTGCAAGGGGATGCTAGTGTTAGTGCCATTTTGGTCACAGTCAGTTACAAATTATAAATCAATGATTCAATTGACTTAGTTCTGTGCATTTTTATGCATTAAACGTTTTAGTTATTGAAATCGGTAGGGGGATACAAACAAACGGGGATGTATAGTCAGACTATAGAAATATCTGTACAAGAAATGACCTTCTTAGATGAGTGGAAAATTAGACATAATTTATTCTGTGCCGTCATATATGGCAAGTATTAAAGAAAATTAGTAACAGATACTAATGTGATTATGTTAAATAACTGTCACATAGTTCTTTCTTCTGTTGAATTTATCTCACATAGTTCGTTCTTCTGCTATTTAATTATACAAAGTCGCTTTCTGTTAAGGGGAACTAATCGATGAATGTATAACAATTAATTACTTGTCTTAACCAAAATGCTGCGTGATGAAAATTATACGCTGAAAATCAGTAAACTGCGACTAGTTCCTGAAATTTTCTTTTATTATTTATGTCACCTAAACTAAGAAAACCAAAGAATAATTAGATGTAATATATTTCTGAAGAAAAACAAATGTGCAGGAGTTGATATGACATGAAATTGAAACCAATTCGTGCCTAATTTGATTCCGTCTTGACATTTACTGAGTGGTGTACCTATTAACGATCACAGACAATAGTGACAATTTATATTGATACAGAAGTACAACATTATCATTTATCTATGATATTAAAGTGTATGTAGATATACTGTACAAACCACAAATAAACGATATTATTATACATACCAATAAAATGATTAAAAGTTGCTGCCAGTGCCCGTGTTTACGACTACTGTGACTATTTTACGACTACAGTAGACTGATATGGCTGCAAACGATATTCACGTCAGACTCTGTCTACAAGAAATCGTTAAACTTGACCTAGAAGTGAAAGCACTGATTCAGGTTAGTTTATAAGAAATATTGGTTTTGTAAAAATAATGAACAGATAGAAAATTACTTTGTGACGGGTGCTGTGGAGGCTTGGGTGACTGTAATTGCCAATTAGTTTTATTTTGTCACGTGTTTTCGATGTGATTCGTTAAGGTATCACGGTACCAATTGTTTTTCCATAGACCTCAATGCTAATGTTTTGCGAAATAAATATACTTTCTATCCTACCTCAGCATGCATGTCACCCACTGTCATAGAGAACAATGCTAGATTGTCAATTTGACAAGGACAGAACCGTGTACGCCATTGCATTTAAGAGAGATAACTCTGCTGGAACTAGACGGGTAAGAGTTATCTAGTCATACCAGACACATTTTCAGTCATGTGTACCACATTTTTAAAAAATCATAAAAAATACAAAATGTGATCTAGATATGAATTAACATAATCTCACATGTTGCCAAGAGGCTCAACCTTTTTTAAGCCAAACAACAAGTACAGCTCTTACATAATTCACCAATCACAGCTAGTTTTTTGTTGTTTATTTCTGAATACAATGTTCCATACACCTTAAGCTCCACCCACCTGGGGTTGTACAATTGGTACCATTATACCTATAGCAGGCCTTAATTTTTTAGGCAGAAAAATACCTAAACCAAACAAAACATACTTTATCATTTTTTAAACTTGTAAACTTTCCTGTGAGAAATTATTAAATTGCTTCTACTTACATTTGCATCAAGACTGAGGGTTAATATAATACTTCACAAATCTTCTCTTTATTTTCATAGCCAATGACTGAAAATGTGAGTTTTTATTTTTTGAAATGTTATGTCTGGTGTAAGGGAGATAACTGAATGATATACATAAGGTGTGGTATTTTTATTTCCTCCAATATATTATCCTTGTAATATAGATGGGTTCATGAACACATGTATTAACTTCAATGCAATTAAATTATCCAAAATTAAATTATTGATAAGTGAGAACCTAACATTCAGGCTTCTGTATGTAGTTGAGACCTTAAGAGTAATATAATTTTGTTTTCTGAGATGAGGCGGCTGTTTTATTTCACATAGTTCATGTTCTCTACAATGCGGGCATGTGGAGTGCAGCCTTCCATAAACATGCAGATACGATCCCATGCCAATTTTGGATTCTTGCGATGGGATGCAAAGTTTAAAGAACAGTGTGGACTTGAATGGAAGGAATTGGCAATATGTGACTAATATGGTTATCACTCAATAATGTTTGACCTGATATGGAAATTGCACAAGAACAGCTGGACAGAAATAAATAGAATTAATTGAAAGTCAATAGTAGGTTATAATTGGGCTTATACAAGTGTCAATAGGAAATGTTGACTTAAAGAAGCTGCTCTTGTCTGTTGGTATTCCCTACTACTTCAACAAAAGGGAATGCAAGAGAACTTATCTATATAAAACTGCATGAACAATTTAAGGCAGGAAAGTGTACAAAAATGGACAATTAGAGCAGGACAATTAAAATCAAAGTGGGAAGGAATACAATATCTTTAATAAAATTACATAAAATTACTCATACCAGAATATCCTATATGATACAAGTGATCTATCTACAAGTGAACTTAGGGTGTTCTCTATCCTGGTTTATGGCAGGCCTTACAAAAACAAGATAGGTGGAGTTTTTTACACATGCTTTATCATGTTTTGCAGGTAAAATAGTCAATATTTGGCCAAAATCAACTATATTGTGTTTACATAACTTACTTTGTTGCATGTATGCCAATGTTGGAGCTGACTGCAAAAACATAAAGCCATCAGGCAATACAAGTCTATGTCTGTCATAGCTATAGTTATCAAAAGCCCCCATCCAAAGTCAACTTGTGCTATTTTCTAAAGATTTCATACATTTTATTCTTAAAAGACTGTCAATATTTGACCAAAAATGTTCAGCATCCATTTGTTTTCCTTCATCAAACTAGTACAGTTCATAAATGCCACCCACATGTATGCGTTTCTATGGATACACTGTGAGGCTATTCCTCCCTTTAGGTATCACGGTACCAACTGTTTTTCCATAGACCTCAATGCTAATGTTTTGTGAAATAAATATACTTTCTATCCTACTTCCGCAAGCATGTCACCCACTGTCATAGAGAACAATGTTAGATTGTCAATTTGACAAGGACAGAACCAGGTACTCCATTGCATTTAAGAGAGATAACTCTGCAAGAACTAGACAGGGGTAAGAGTTATCTAGTCACACCAGACACATTTTCAGTCATGTGTACCACTTTTTAAAAAAAATCATAAAAAATACAAAATGTTATCTAGTTATGAATTAACATAATCTCACATGTTGCCAAGAGGCCTAACAACAAGTACAACTCTTACATAATTCACCAGTCACAGCTAGTTGTGTTGTTTGTTTCTGAATACAATGTTCCCTACACCTTAAGCTCTGCCCACCTGGGGTTGTACAATTGCTACCGTTATACCTTAAGTGAAACACAGCTGTGCAGTTTGTAAATAATCTGACATCCAGTGTAATATCATTATAGATAAAGCTCACTTTTTAATAGCTATGTTGAAAAGTATGATATACAACCAGTAAAACCAAAGAGAAGCGCGTGCATTTGTCCTACAATGTAAGACCCTGATATTTATGTTTTGGGGTCTTGTAGTCCTACAATGTAAGACATAGCACATGTTATTTTTGTTTTAGTGCTATGTCTTACTACCCAAATAACGGCCTTGTATAGCGTGTTCCGATGTCGGTTGACCAGAACGAGTTGTCAAAGTTTCAGGAATATCTCACACACTTGGCAGCCTATATCGATACTCTTCCACTAATTTATGTGCAGTTAATATACTTAATGTGCTGTCTTTATCCTGGTGGAATCAAAATATGACACTAGCAAATGAACGCATTTTCATGTTCCGTTGACATACATTTGAATTTGTTGCAATGCGACGGTAGTCGAGGTTTGCCGAAGTATGTTCAAGTAGGTTCATGTGGGGGTTGTCCGAGTTTCCTCTGACCCTTGCCACCCCATGTTTGATATTTGGACATTTATATTGGGGTGTAGGGTCAGAGTCCATTCCCTGTCAAAAAGTTGGAATTCGCCGACACCATTTGGTGTCGGCATAGGGTAGCCGCTTACTAACCATCCTAGCAAACTTTAACGACCTTTCATTGAGATATACCTGCATGATATCGATAGCAATATGATTTATTTTCTCATATTGCGAGTATAGCATTCGTTATATCTTTAATTGGCTGACAGACTAGCCGAAACTATAACATTGATGAAATTTGTCCCGGAACTCGCCATTTGCATTCCGGTCACATGACTTCACAAATCTTGCAACCTACATGTCAGTGACATCAGAGGTCCAATAGTCATGTGATATCAACAATAAACCATTTCGAAAGTTGTATGTAGAATTCGAAAATATTAATTAAAAGTCACGTAATACTTGTACATTTATATAATGCACACTTAATTCACAACATATTTATTCTGAGAATAATGACTAGAAACCTGTTGGTATTGCAGCAAGTTGGAGAAAACCAGATTCATCAAATACTAAGCATGTGTCAGCGATGTATTTTGTTGGTATCACATGACTACCGCATTGACCTGTGCTCTCCGTTTGTTAAATATTTTTCTTCAAGCTGCTGCAACATTTACAGATTTCTGGTCGTTGTTTCCAGAATAAATCTTTTTAGAAGTTCTTTTATTTTTCTATAAATAGTACGTGACTTTCATTTCTATGTTCGATTTGTTTTCCTACAGCAACATTAGAAATGGACAATTGTTGATATCACGTGACTATTTGAACTCTGAAGTCATTGACATGTGGGTCGCAAGATTTGTGTAGTCATGTGACCGGAATGCAAATGGCGAGTTCCAGGTAAAATTTCACCAACGCTCTAGTTTTGGCTAGTCTGTCAGCGGATTAAAGCTATAACAAATGCTATACTCGCAATATATGAGAAAATAAATCATATTGCCATCGATTTCATGCAGGTATATATCGATGAAAGGTTGTTAAAGTTTGCTAGGCTGGTTAGTAAGTGGCTACTCTATGCTGACACCAAATGGTGTCGGTGAATTCCAACTTTTTGATAGGGAATGGACTCTGACCCTACACCCCAACATAAATGTCCAAATATCAAAAATGGGGTGGCAAGGGTCAGAGGAAACTCAGACTAATGTGGGGGATATGTTTCTTGAACGAAACAAAATGTTGCTTACAGTTCCAATAGGCTTAATATATTTTTATTCGTTTCATTAAAGAATAATATTTCAGGTTAACCCGATTTTCGCATTCCTGGCTTTTTTCACTTTCCAGCCAACTGAAATGTAGGCCAAATGAAACTTGAAAACTGGTCCATTTCTTTTGTGAGAATTTGAATTTATTAGAGAAAAGACATCAGGGTAAGTAAAGTCTGACAAAAACGTTATAACTTTACTTTGTAGAAAGCATCGTTATTGGTTGCCAGTTGTGTGTGATATTCCTGAAAATTTGACTTTGGTTACACTGTTAGTTGACATCAAAACACGCTACACAGCGACGTTAGTTAGGCAGTAAGACCCATCACATCCCCAGAACAAAAATATTGGGTGATGTGTCTTACGTTGTAGGACTAGGGGTCTTGCTGCTTAATTAACGTCATTGTGTAGTGTTTTCTGATGTCGACTAACACTGAAACGAGAAGTCAAACTTTCAGGAATATCTCACACACTTGGCAAACCATACTGAGGCTTTTCTACAAATTAAATTTGTAATGTTTCAGTCAGACTTTACATTGATATCTTGTTTTATAATAAATTCAATTTCTCACACATGCAAATGGATGTGGACCGCTCCGGTGGCCTAGTGGTTAGAGCGTCCGCCTCGGATGCGGGAGGTCATGGGTTCGATCCCCGGCCGAGTCATACCAAAGACTTACAAAAATGGTACTAACAGCTGCCTCGCTTAGCGCTCAGCATTAAGAGGTTAGTGTTAGGAGAGGTTAGTGTTAGGACTGGTCGGCCTGGTGTCAGGATAATGTGACTGGGTGGGACATCATGCTACATGTCTGCGGCATGATGCCCCAGTGCTAGACATCACTATAAACTGCCACACTGCAGACATCGTAGTGATATGACTGAAAAATTGTTAAAGCTACGTTAAAAATCCAACACACACACAACAACACCACAGCAAATGGATGTTTTTTCAAGTTCTGTTGACCAACATTTCAGTTGGTTGGAAAGCAACGGAAGTGGGGAATGATGAAATCAGATTAATTTGAAGTATGTTTCTTTAATGAAACAAATACAGATATATTAATATTGAAGAAAGTGTTTAGATAGCTTCACTTCGTTCATGATATTTATCATCCTTTTAACGAATTTTTCTCAGTAATGGACAGTATAGCATTCTTGAAGCAGGTTATTCCGTCGTTCTGTACCCAAGTCTTTTGTACCCAAATGAGTCATTTCATACCCAAAGCAATCGTCGTTTTGTACCCACTGCTATGGTTGTTTTGTACCCAAAACTGGAGTCATTTATTGCACACATTTAAGTACAAATATAACCACCAAGATTTTGTATAAATATAGTTTCTTCATATTTCAAATTGTTACATATTCAATTTAAGGCATTGCCTTAGTGACAGATGTAATCCATATTACCTGGGGCGCATTATAGATGTTTTATTGCTGGCAGAATCCAAGTATGCCTAAGTTTATTCAGTTATTTCAAGCATTAAATATATTATAGCTTTCAAATATAATATATATGTGTGTGTGCCTGTGAGTGTTATAATGCAGTGCCAAGTTAAATTTACTCCCCCCCCCCCCCGCAAGAGTATTTATGTACATTTTGTTTGGGAGGATAACAAAATAAAACATATTATGCCAATGTAAATGTGACAGTATAGTGTATCTGACCATGTACAATAATGGGTATGAATTGACCATCACCTTGGGTATAAAATGACCATCACATTGGGTACGAAACGACCAATTTCTACTGGGTACGAAACGACTTGGGTACGGATTGAATATAAGCCTAACATTCTTATGCCTTTAATCTACTGACAGATGAGGTGAAACTCTTCAATAGGTTCTCATTTTGCTTGGCATAAAACATTATGTAGATAAGGTAATTCATTCTTTTACATGTTTGCTTGCTCCTTTTACCTTGCGGTCAAGGTCATTGTTATATAAAATTTGTGTTAATGTTTCGGTTTAGATTTTTTATTTCATTTGCATATATTTCTCTAACACGTTGATGGATTTTCTTCATACTTGGATTCAATCATTAAGAAGCTAAGAGAATTTATTTTACAATTTGCTTTTGTCCCTTTGATCTTGGGGTCAAGGTCACATAGAAAATTTGCATTATTGGTGCTCAAAGAACTTTTTTTCAGAGAGATGGCCAGGGCAAGTGAATTATAAAAATTACTAGCCCTGACTCAAATTTCATTAGCCCTAACTCCAATACAATGCCTGACTCAGCATTGAAATTGCTTTACTTTAAATATGAACAGAAATAAATAAAATCATATTAAATTGACTCATGTTTATATCCCTCACAAAATATTTCAGTTAAGACAATATTTTTCTCCTGACGTCAACTATTATCCAGTTGCTGCAGTGCTCAAAGAAATTTTTTGTTGGATGCAGGCCTAGGGCAAGTAGCTTTTAAACAACCCCCCCCCCCATTTGTCCTGACTTAAAAGACATTTGACAAGGCCATATTTTTTCATATTATTTTGACAAACCCACCCCTACCATAAAAATTAAATGGTCAGTCCCATGTGATATTGTTCACTGACTGAACTCTCATTCATGTTTTGCTGAAGTGGACTCAGCTAACAAGATTTCCAACAATTTCACAGTTTCTGCATGCTCAGAAATGGAATTCTTACTAATTGTGGCATATACCTCTGCTTTTTTATCTTTGTCGGTATGTCTTTAGCTTTGCCTTCTGGTCAGTGTACTGTGTGTATTTCATCATGATACGTAGGTCAGTGTACTGTGTGTATTTCATCATGATACGTAGGTCAGTGTTCTGTGTGTGTTTCATCATGATACGTAGGTCAGTGTACTGTGTGTGTTTGATCATGATACGTAGGTCAGCGTACTGTGTGTGTTTCATCATGATACGTAGGTCAGTGTACTGTGTGTATTTCATCATGATACGTAGGTCAGTGTACTGTGTGTATTTCATCATGATAGGTAGGTCAGTGTACTTTGTGTATTTCATCATGAGCCATAGGCATGAGTAGTCAGGGGTCTTGGACTAGTGTCATTTCTGAATGCTGCAAAAATCTTCATGGTTCTAGATCAGAGTTAAAACCAGTGAAGTCAAAGAGGCATTTTTAATTTTTTTTAATATCAATCAGTAAAAACTGTGTCTTTGTTGTTGTTGTAGGGTTTAATGCCATTTTTCAGCACAAGATAGGCTATACATGGTGGCCAGTATAAATGGTGGAGGAAGAACCAGGGAAAACTACGGAAAGAACCACCGACCCATGAGAAGCTACTGGCAAGCTTTCTCACATACCCACATTGGCCGAACCCAAGACTTGAACCCACACAGACAAGGGTGAGATGGCAGTGATCAACAGCGTCTTTAAGTTTCATAATTGATTTGTGTGATTGTAATGTGGATGTGTCACAATTACAGAAAACTCTGTGCATCAATACAGTTGTTGCTCAGTGTGTATTAATAGTGTATTATTCAGGGTTCCCACGCTACAGGGAAATCGGGGAAAAAAGTCGGGAGAAATGATAATTTTTTTTCCTGACTGTGAAAAGTCCTTGAATTTCGCAAATACTGGTGAAAGTTGGGAAAAACCTGGGAATTTTCTGCCACCACTTGTCGCCCAAAACAATCACATAATTGAGTCGTAACTAAACTGATCCTGAGTTAAATTTATCAAGTTCTAACCAGAATATTCGGAGCGTGCAGTATGGATGATTTGGGTGCTTGCAATAAACATATATGCTGAGTCAGTCCAAAAGCTCAGTGGATTAGATTCGTCTAGTAGACTTTTATTTTCAAAGTCAGCTCAATATCCATATCTTTCCTTACCTGGTAGGTTTGAAAACCAGTCTAGCATCTCAAGAGGCCAACATGGTGGTGGCAAAGTGTAGCCGCTTACCGGATGGCCTAGCAAACTTTAAACGTTGTTAGATTGAGTGAAACATGCATGAAATCGATATGAAGATTACTTATTTTCTCAGAAATTGTGAGTATTAAAATCTTTATGTCTTTAATCTGCTGAAAGACAAGATAAAACTACGGTGTTGATGAAATGTGACCTGGTAATCGCGATTTGCATTGCTAGTCGCATGAGTACACAAATCTAACAACCCACATTTTCAAATGTTGTAGAGAAAAAAATAAAAAAAATATTAAATGAAAGTCGTATACTGGTTGTAATAAAAATACAAAAATGAAAGAACACAAAATTCTCCATATTTATGTATTCCGAGAACAACTACTGGAGTTCTGTTGTATCACATGACTACCACGTTGACATGTGCTCTCTTCTTGATAAATCAGACTGGCCAGATTGCTGGTTTTTACAAAAAGTATCTGAGTTTAATTTAATATAATTGAATTTCTGTACAACAACATTATAAAGGAGTTTGTTGTTGATATCATGTGACATTGGACTTCCGATGTTGTCGTTTGAGATTTGTGAAGTCATGTGACTAGTAATGCAAATGGCAAGTACCAGGTCAGGTTTCATCTATGCCATAGTTTTGTCTAGTCTGTCAGCAGATTAAAGACATAACAATTATAATACTTGCCATTTCTGAGAAAATAAATCATTTTCCTATCGATTTCATGCAGGTATGAGTCGATACAACATAAGTGTAAATTTTCTAGGCCCGCTGGTAAGTGACTACCATATGTCGCTACCGCACGGTGGTGGCAAATTGCAAATTTTTGATATGCAGTTGCAATGACCCCACACCCCAACCTAAATGTCCAAATATGAAAAATGGGGTGGGAATATTTGGAGGAAACTCGGATTAGAAAACGGACTGCTATTTATTTTAAGTCAAATTTATAGTTCAAATGGTTGAATCTCGGAGCTGAAATGAGAAATTGTCGTCCCTTATATTATATATCAAAAAACGACATGAGCCCCTGTATCAATACAGGTTTGGGGACTGGTTTAATGAATTACAAGAAGACAAGCTGATTTTACAGAAAATTCAGTCCTTGTTTATACAACATTATATAATTTTGAAGGTCTTTTGTCAAAATTTAAATCAACCCATTTGAAAATGTTTTTTAAATGATGGATTTTTAACCAGATCGTCTTAAGGAGATAAGGTTCTTTGAAAAATCTTGTTTAGGATTTTATTGGCACAGATAAATTCAGGGTTAAACTCTTCGTTACAAGGCAAGATTCTAATTATTTGCATTTATTTTTTTATTTATACTGTAATAGGAAATGTTTACATTCTATAAGATGCATATATATATATATATATATATATATATATATATATATATATATATTGCTATAGAATTCTTTAGAATTAAAGGTTTGAAAGGAAATAAAACATAATTTATGTTCATTATGTTGTTCCCACTTAGCAACATAATGCAGGTAACCAAAATAAAGTTAGAACCTTTATTCTGTACATTGAAATGACTTTACATGCCAATTTATAGGAATATGATCAAACTTGTTTCATGTGATCCATTTTGTGGTTTTGTACATGATCATCTTTTCTGACTTAGATGTTTTGGAGAGTCTTGAAAGAGAAACATCTTTAGATTTAGAAAATGCATGTTTAATAATCTAAAATGTTCTTTAATTCCAGTCAGTAATTTTCATATGTGAACCTTGAAAAAATTAATTTCATCCTGGAAAAAACCTGGAAATGACCTGGAAATTTATCTTTAGAAAAGCATGGGAACCATGATTATTAGAATCAGTGCCCACTGCATATTAGTAGAATCAGTGGCTACCAACTCTTTGAGCTAAATGGATTAAAATATAATGTAAATAATATCAGTTTCTTTAGGGGGAAAAATGATATTTTTTTTATAAGCTGATAATTCCCTAGCTTAGCTTAATTGTCAAACGATCACATAGGTACTGCTTGATATATAATTTAACTAGTGATGCATTACCAAGTTAGCGTAAGGGATGGCTTAATATTATTCATGTTGTATGAGTGAGTGATAATTACGGGTAACTAGTGAAATAAGGAAAACAGAAATAGTACTGTTCTCTATGCATAGGTCATATACTTTACTTTGTACAGAGAAAGTTTCTTGCAGATGATCGTCATAATGTGGGGGAACCTAGAGCTGATTGTCATAATGTGGGGAACCTAGAGATGATCGTCATAATGTGGGGGAACCTAGAGATGATCGTCATAATGTGGGGGAACCTAGAGATGATCGTCATAATGTGGGGGAACCTAGAGATGATCATCATAAAGTGGGAGAACCTAGAGATGATCATCATAATGTGGGGGAACCTAGAGATGATTGTCATAATGTGGGGGAACCTAGAGATGATCGTCATAATGTGGGGGAACCTAGAGATGGAGCCCATGCAGGGAGTTGAGTATTATTAATTTACCAATGTCTTCCAAGAACTTCAAAATAAATTTGCCACAATTGTCAGCATGCTCAAGGTTTCTTTCAGGCAAATTAGGTAACACTTTAGAATATGATAGAGGCCCAGGCAAGATTTAGAGGGATTTTTAAAATACAGATTATGGTTTTGATTAAAGTGTTTTCTTTGCTTTTGTTTTCTAAACCCATTGATTGATTTTGCTGGATGAATTACGAAGTTAAGCCCAGCTCCAAGCCCTATCCCTGCCATGTTTCAGGTTTCATCTTGAACAAATTTAGGGTAGCTGGCTAGGATTTTTTAAATTATATTTAAAAGTATTCCCTAATGTTCACCGTCATAGTGATAAATTACTTATTTCTTTACACCAAGTATTGATCAACAAGAATTATTTTGTATTTTTCTACTATTACATGTCATAACATTTTTATGCATCTTAATGTGTCTTTGATTACACTAACGTTTTTTGTATCCTTTAAAAGGGTTGCTTTATATCTTTTCAGTGCATGCATGTTAGTATATTGCAGTATATAGCATGAGGTAACTTCTCCATTTGTTTTTTTGATTTAAATTTGCCAGTAGGCACAGTAACCTAACTGCATGGTGAGCAGTAGAACAGTTTCATTCGATCCTGGGGAGTGCACAAGACCAGGCAATTTATATTTCTGATCAGTAAACCTCAGTATGAGCTATACATGATCAGCATGTTTCTAAAACATGATAGATACAAAAAATTCATGACATTCATTCATATTTTTGTGGAAAATTCAATGTTATCATTTAGTAAGTTTTGTACAAGTTCAAGTAATTTATGTTTGTCAAAACTTCAGAGCTTTCATAGAAAGAAGTATGTCTTCTCATTTATCAGCTGTTACATATGCCTCAGTCTTGATGTTCAATGAATTATTCTTTTGCAAATCTGTTATGGATGGGATTAGAACAAATACATTGAAACGACAAAAAATATAAATCAAACAAATGAAGGCTGAAGTAGATGTTTGACTCTTTATAGAAATACTGCAAAAACCAGTTCATTGGCAATGTAACATTCTATGAGTACTGGTATGATTTGTACACCACGATACAGATATAATGGTATAACCCAATATCTCTAATGGTGGTCATATTGAGAATCGTGATTCCTGCACCTGAACAGAGGATCATATGGACATGGGCTTTCTACTGAAAGAATTCTTAAAATCTCTAGCTTGTCCCAAATGAAAATAATGCCAGTCAGACCATCAACATGGTCACCATGGTGGCCATTTTGAAAATTTTGTTATAGCTATGGTAGTGTTCTACTATAAATAGGTACTTCTGAGAGAGGAACCAGTATATGGTGAAGTTGTTTGCATTGGCAACATGCACAGTGGAATGTTGGCATACCTCTCTGATTACTTTAATGTACTGTGACTGATTCTTTACATGTGGTCATTATGGACACTAGGCACTATCTAAATCAGACAGCTGATAAAATGGCTACTTCCATGTAACTAAAAAAAACCCAAACCTAAACTAGTCAGAAGTTCACTAACTATTAAGATAAGGAAAATGAATTTTGCCAGATTAGAAAATACCAGTGTGTGAAAGTGCAATGAATGAATAATAAAATATATATAAAATATATCGAAAGTTATGTTTTTCTTTTTCAATTTACCTTTGAAGTCCATCCAGGAATTGAAAATGACCAAGCAGAGCTAGCCGTTTTTTGAGAGGTGCACATCTTAAGTAAGGTCAAGACATATACTCTGGAACCCAATTATACTCATCAGTCAAACACCATAATGAATGGAATTAAAAGTTTTTCCCAATAATCATACACCAAAATAAAGGGAAAAATTAATGTAGCAATATCTAAGATATACAAGGCCCATTTTTGAACAAGGATAAACAGTAGAAAGAGTACAACCCATTCCTTTTGAATCGATGGTTATATCCACATGGGTTTTTACTAAAACGATTCTTGCTATAAGTGGTTGGTTGTAAATAAAAATGGTACAGATCGGAAAAAGATGGCTATCAGAGCTATCATTAATATCTTGTTATCACTATTCCTAAACAGATGGTTGAGCTGAAATGGGTTTCCACTGAAACATTTCTTATAATGCATTAGTTTGTTTGAAATTAAACTGGTGCTGATCTGGTGTATAAAGTAGTTGTAACAGTGGCCATTTCGATTATCTGTTACAGCTTCTCCAGAAGAAGAGATAGGGTTTTTGACACATGGTTTTTGTGGAAACATTTCTTGCAATACTCTGTATGTGTGTGTGTGTGTCCACTAATAGTGTTACATCTGCTTCTCCAGAATGGATTGTACCACAGATTTGTTTGCACTATATGGTCATTCCTGTATTAAAATTATGCTGATCTTGTCTTTAAAATCCCTGCTTTAATGGACATCTTTTAAAAAGACCCACTTTTATGGCTACTTCTCCTCAACAGATTGCCGTGTTGATCTGAGTTTTTATTGCATCGCTTTAGCAGTATGTAGCTTGTACTGAATGAAAATGTTGCCGATCTGACTTCCAGCATTCCACCATTATGGCCACAAAAAATGTTTTCACTATTCTTTATAAATCCGTGGAAGCACTGAATGGGGTTTTCACTAAAACAGTTCTTTAAGTTATTAATTTTTAATAAAATTGGTGCAGAACTGACCACCCAGCTTATTGACACTTTTGTCAAGCAGTTTGAAAATCATATGTATAAGATCATGGGGTCAAATCAAAGGTCAGTGCTAGTATTTTTGTACATTGTTGAGGTAATTTACACAATGACTTGTACGTATAGAAGTAATTTGTAATCAGACTTACCTCTTTAGTTGCATTCCAGTAAACAAGATGATAGCCATCACAATGACATTGATTTTAAGGTTAAAGGTCTTGACTTTTGTTTTTATCTGTAATGGTTGGTAAGCACGATAACAGAAAAGTACGAATGGATTTTTGTAGAATCCAGTTTTGTGGGTATGTCTCAAGAATACATCGAATTGTGCCAATTCAATAACTTGGGTTCTTTAAAAAAATATTCACTATCGACTGAACCAAACTAACATGTGGGTATGTTTTCACAGTATTGAGATGAGTTCATGGATCTTCTATCCATGATGTTGGGTTCAAGTTCAAAGGTCATGATAAGGAAATTTCTACTGCTCTTGTCATGGGATAAACATATAGGAAAATATTTTTGTTATGAAATTTGGTATGTTGGAATGTCTCATGAATATATGAGATGGTTTCAATATATAGCAGATAAACATAAATAAAAAGACTGAAGAAATGGACTTATCATTTCAGCCAGCAGAGTGTCAGTCCCATCATGGGATTCTTGTTTATTTGAGTTGTGCATGGATAACTATTCTTTAATAATTGTATTCTCTTGTAGACTGCAAACAGTATTTCCTGGTATTGACCACATTAACATTTCTTATGATACTTTCACTTGAAACTAACTTGCAATTGATTGCATAAGTAGTGCAAAGACATGGGTACTTATAAGTACACTGTACTGATAACCCAAGGATAGAAAAAATGCCTAGGATTTTTTGTATAGAGTTGGGGCATTTATCTTGTGAAATATTTGATCTGACACCACTTGAATGGGTAGTATTATAGGCCTGCAAAATTGTAAATGAAATTGATAAATATAGATTCTTTAAGTGAAATTCCTTCATTAGCTGGGGACTCATGATTTGGGGGCTTGGAACTCCACATTCTTTTGGTCAAGTGCCCTGGACTCACCCTTGTCAAAGCCTCTTAATAACCCAATAATTGAGGAGACCCAAGTTAACCATGAATGGTAAAGAAAGAACAAGCCTTTGCAAAAACAACCACTTTGCTTCATAATTCTATTTTTTCAGCTGTTTCCAAAGTATTTCACCTGTTGCAATATTCACCTAGTATTGATTATAAACATATTTTTCAGCTGAAATAAATAAGATGTAAATTATGTGTAATGGTCAAACAGGTGTATATTGAAATTATTGGTACTATTTGTCTTTTTCTTTTACAGGATATCAGGGATGATGTACAAACCAATGAAGAACTTGATGAAGTGAATGTCAAAATAAGAGAAAAACTTAATAGTTTGCGTATAAAGATTGAGGTAAGTATAACTGTAAGTGGATTGAGGCAGTGCTGGTCATTGAAAGTATCTGGCTGACATTTTGGTCCAATGAAATGTGCTGAGCTTGCAGAATCTCAAAAGTCGTGTTATTAAAGATTGTTTTCATGCATGCTGCTAATTTCAAGGTGACTAGCTGATAATTATTAATGACATAACTCTTAAGATTTCTGTTAAAGGTATGTTTGTAAATGAAAGTGAGGTGTACAGTGTCAGCAATTTATTTTGACTTTTAATATTTTATCATCATTTCAATAATCTGACATGAAAATTTTCAAAAACTTTAGTCAGAAGTGACTATTTTGAACTTACTACACTCACTTCTCCCCATTCTTGCCAACTTTGCCTATTCTGGCTGGGTGGTAATTTTGTCCAGATATTGGAGTCCAGCTTGGACCTTGACTTTTTATGATTAAATGCATTTAATAAGAAAATTCTTTTTCATGACCTTAGAACTTGAATCCAACATCATGGATAGAAGATCCATGAACTCACCTCATTAAGATGACTTCTGGTGAGAAAAAAGGTAAAATTATGGTTACGATCTAATAACACATGTAATGAATATGAATAGAATGAGAAAAAATTCTGACATGTAAGACTGACTAACATTCAAATGGGATATTTCCAGATAAAAATTCTACAGTCACCAACAAAAATTGGGGCAACCAGGTGGCCCAAATTAATATAGCAGAATCATTCTGGAGTCTTCACACATCTTAAATGTGTAGCCATTTTCAAATTTTCTATATGTGAATATCTATATATTTATCTATGTCTATATATCTTTGTATCATCTAACTGCCTGTCTGTCTTTCACTTCTGTCTATTCATTTTGTTCTCCAGGTATCAATTCAGGCTACAGATCTGTCTAGATGAGCTTTTTTATATATGACTTTTTTCATATTTTTATATTGGCACAAGTTTTTAATGTTTATAAAAAGGATCAGGAAAAAAACAAAACAAGCAGTATATTTGTACATATATATAAAACTATATCCAGAAAACTCCTCTGTGTTACCGTATATTTGAACTTTTTTGTGATATTATGTTGTTACAGTATTAAGCATGCTTAAATCTCCCAATGGCTAGCTCATTTTCCAGTCAGCTTGCCCTGTGACATGTTGACTTTTATAAAAATTTGTCCAGCCTTGCATGATCTCTTTTTTTCCTTTCATGCACCTATATAGTTTTAGATTTTCTTTTTAGGAGCTAGAGAGACTGGGAAGAGAACAGGATAGAGAGGAAGACAGATCAGTTATATTAAAAAATGTGGAGAACCATAGAGAACGCCTTACTAGGTAAAATACTAAGATATGATTCTGCCAACACATGTACACTTTAATTTTTCTGGTTGGTTTGTTTTTTCACTGTTCATCTTAAGTTGGACACATAATGCTGTGTGATCTGTCTGTCCATCTGTCTGTCCTTTAACATTTGCTTGTCTGGCCCATAGTTTTGTAGTGGCCGGAGAGATTTTAATGAAATTTTACCCAAGTATATATGATGTCATGCAGCATAGTCACACCCACCCACCCCCATTCAAGGTCAAGGTCATGGGAGGGAAATGTAATTCTCTGCCTTGTAACCTTGTCCAGAGTATAACCTCGGAACCTGATTTATTTTAATGGAACTTTGCACAAGTATACCTGATGAATAGATGGTTTGTTGAGTACTATAACTATGCTCCCTCCCCCATGCATGTGTACAAAATCACAGTAAGGGAAAATAAAACTCTTTGATGTGTATTGAGGATTTGTTAATGAACCTTTAGCCAATTATATCATGTATGCCTGTTGTGTCATGTACTTTAGACCAGAGGTAGAAATTTTTGAAAATCCAGTGTTATCCTGGGCAACCAGCTTTGAAAATTTGGTTGCCCAGCCAATTTTTCTGGTTGCCCAGTAAATTATTCTGGTTACCCCAGCATAAAAGTGAAGGTCAGAGCAATGGAAAGTATAACTCTGAATTTTATCCTTGTCCATGGAGTATAACTTTTGATTGTTGTTGTAGGGTTTAATGCCATTTTTCAGCACAAGATAGGCTATACATGGTACCCAGTATAAATGGTGGAGGAAGACCCCCAGAAAGAACCACCAACCCACGAGAAGCTACTGGCAAGCTTTCTCACATACCCACATTGGCCGATCCCAAGACTTGAACCAATGCAGACAGAGATGAGATGGCCGTGATCTATAACAGTGAGCGCTTTAGACTACTCGGCCACTTGAGGGGGCTCCCTATAACTTTTGATTGTTGTTGTTATAGGGTTTAATGCCATTTTTCAGCACAATATAGGCTATACATGGTGGCCAGTATAAATGGTGGAGGAAGAACCCAGGAAAACTCCGGAAAGAACCATGGACCCACGAGAAGCTACCGGCAAGCTTTCTCACTATAACTTTTGAAGCAGTGAAGGAATTTAAATGAAACTGGTATATATCATGATTTAGCAACCCAGTATGGGACACATATCCCCTGGAATTATCAATTTTACATGGTCACTACACTTTTTCCATTTGTTACCAACTTCTTCATTAAAGAAAACTATAAAATATATATGAAGTAAATGCCAGTAAATTATCTTAATATGTATGATTTGGTTGGTTGATTGATTTAGATTTACACTTTATCACCAGTTGGAAAGTAAATTACAAGTAAATTCTGCTTCCTGAACTTTTTAATTGGCAGCTCAGACAGAAATTTTAAATTCTCATTGGTTGATTTAATTCATATGAATGTCTGATATAATCTTTTATCTTGCTGCAAAAAATATTCTTATCATTTCTGAGAGACTTTGACAAGCAATTCTTCAAACTATGGGATAATTCCAAACACAAATAAGTACAAATTGTTGATTGATAGTATTCAACATTTATTATTTCTCCTGCAATGCTTATTCTTACATATTTTAAAGTAGCAATACTGTTTAATAAGAATTATGAAATAGAACAATGTCCTTCAGTTTGATTTGTAAAAATGATTGAAGTTTGTTGACTCATATTTTTAGCTCACTTGGCCTTATAGGAAAATTGTAAATGACTTCTTCTTAAATACTACTGTACAGAATTTGAATAAATTTGATAGAAAGTATTTTGGCATGAAAGGCTTCAAACTTAATACAGATGTTGCCAATATACTGTAAAATATAGTCATTTTTACTAAAAATAGATAATACTTTAAATGACTTCTGAAAAACCACAAGACTGAATTTGACCCAGTTTTATCAGATAGCATCCTGGCATAAGAGGCATCAGAATTATACAGATGGTGGCTATCCACCATGTAATATGGCCAGTGTTACTAAAAATAGAAAAAGATTAAAATGACATCTAAAAGTCTGTTTTAATGGAAATTTACAAAATTTGACAAATTATCCTGGCATGAAGGGCTTTCTAATTTATACAAATGATACCATAATATATTGCTGCTGTTACTGAAAAATATATACAAAACATACATTTTTTAAAAAAGTGCCCAGTTGATTTTGACCAAATTTTACAGAAAGCAAACTTATTTTATGCATTGATACTGTATGTTTGTGTCAGGAAGTTGCAATTACTGACGCGTATTGTCTTGTTGCTGTGACAAATTGCAAATGAAGCACAAATACCCAGTATAATGTCTTGCAAATGACCATACAGTTGTTTGATTTATGGAAATGGGTAGATATCTAGGTTTATGCAGGATGTACAAGCTTAGAAATACTTTAGAAGAATTACACACATATGACCTTCTTAGAAATACACAAACTACCAAAGGAATGTGTAATCTTATTTTCATTTATATCATTTTGTTGAGGTGAGATTTTATTACATCAGAATGTCATTATAGGTTTTTCTTGATAGATATTGGTAGATATTGTCTGTAATTATGTAAATACATATCTTATACCTCCTTGCAGATGGTGCAGTTTGAAAATATCAGTGCATTTACAATATACAATTTAGCCAATTGTCATCCAAAAGAGTATCGTGGAACATTCACTTGAATTAGAGGCCAAATGGGCCTGAGATCATTCACCTGTCAACATGGCCCTAATAGCCAGATGCAAAGGCATTTACCAAGAAATATGGGTCTGTATGATGCTTTTTGATGTTTAAAATTTGTTAAGCTTTTGTTTTTATCGATGGAAGATCAGCATCATTTGTGCAAACTTGAAAGGCCTTATACCAGGATGCTCTCTGTGAAATTCAATCAATTTTTCTTGATCAGGTTTTAATTTTTTGATTTTAATAACAGTGGCCATACTGAATAACATATTGGTAAAATTTGAAAGGTTTTTATGTCAGGATGCTTTCTGTCAAATTTGGTTCAACTGCGTTGAATAGTTTTAAATTTTGTTTTTCGTTCACCTGGCTGAATTCTGTGTCAGTCTTGTGTTTTTTGTCCATCAATACTTGGTTGTGAATGCTCAAGAGACATTATTTGTGTACTGATTTTGATTAAACTTGGTGTGTCCATATCGTTGAGATCTCAGAGAAGCTTGATTATGAGTGATATTGGTGGATATTAATGAAGTTTTCTTGCATGTGAATGGTTGACACTTCATTTTGTAACAGATTGTGGTGTGTGTGTGATTTGGATTTTTAACATAACTTTAAAAAATTTTAAAAATTTTTTCAGTCATATCGCTACAGTGTCTGCAGCATGGCAGTTTATAATGATGTCTAGCACTGGGGTATCATGCCACAGACATGTAGCATGATGTCCCACCCAGTCACATTATCCTGACACCACGCTGACCAGTCCTAACACTAACCTCTTAATGCTGAGCGCCTCACAAGGCAGCTGTTAGTACTATTTTGTAAGTCTTTGGTATGACTTGGCCGGGATTCGAACCAACGACCTCCTGCATATGAGGCAGACGCTCTAACCACTAGAGCAGTACAGATTGAGGTCATATTTGATAAATAAGCTTAAATCATTGGGATGCTGGATAAGTTCAGTTATGAGGGATATCTGTGCATTTGACTGGCATTCATATGTGTGGTTATCCGAGTTTGTGAACACTCGTGGCACTTTTTATCAGAGTGGCATTCGCCACATTATAGTAATGATCTTGAGAAGCAGTCTGGACAGAGCACTTTCTACCAGAAAATCACTGCAGCTACAAAAGTGTTTTCAACTTGTGTACTTTGTAATCAATTTATTTTCATACGGCATACTTCAATTTTTCTCCTTCTCTCCCTTTCACTTTCCGCTTGTTATTAGCACTTTTGGAATGCAAGAGATTCATTTCTACTGTAGTTATGCCATACTGAAACCATATGTAGTACATACTAGACAAAGTAGGTACATGAAATTACTTTCGGGTTGCCTATTTAAAGAAAGTAGGGAAGTAACCTATAATAAGGACTGTTGAGAATTGCAGGTTTTCGGATTGCACAGCGTTCTCATTCTTGCAGAAACAAAAATTAAATCAGATAAAGCTATAAATTTTATACTTGAGTAGAAGAAGATATTTAAAAAATTGGCAAAATAATACACCTTATTGATTAAAATGAATAATCTGTAATTTAAAATGAAGAAAACAAAATGACAGAGAAATCTAACAAGCAATACTCAAAGTTGATGCAACAAAATCTAGGAATGAGTTTTTAGGTATTTTCGAAAAGTTAAAGGTTTTTCTGTATTCAGTAACAATAGCCATATTTGATGGTGGGATGTATTGCTTGTACAGAGTTGAATGGTCTTCATGTGACAGTGTTTTCTGTGAAATTTTGATCAAATCCTGTGTAGCAGTTTTTCAGAAAAAATTTTTAAAAAGGATTTTCACCTGATGGTTAGGCCAGGTCCTTCATCATTGTCCATTTTCCATTGTGCTTTGTTTTTTCACAATTGCAATTTTCATCTTCTCAGAAACCACTTGACAGAATTTGATCATATATGACAGAACCTTTCAGACTTGTTAAAATCAAGCTGTGAGTTGTCTTCCATGATCATTTTACCATATATGCTCTCATTTCATCCCACGATGCTTTAGAACATGTTGATATGCAGTGCAGCAGTGCAGATTTGCTTTAATACTTTTCAGTATCCTTTAACAATTAATCTGTTAACCATCCCATTGCCTAATTCAAACCCCTATCACTCAAATAACAATTGGTCTTACCTTTTCTTGGGTGTGTAATTAACATTATCCAGGATAATTACTCACTCACTTAGTAATTATCTTTTTGACCTGGATATGCCTGACTGCAGGTGTGCCACCTTTGATGTTGGTTTTGTGTTTGCACTGACATACTATGTCATGGTCATGTGATTGGCCAGTGATGTGGAATCTACTGGTAGTTTGTGTTATATATATTTTAGTCATTTCCACTAGCAGCTCAAAATGTGTGAAACATTACTTTTAAAGTTATGCAATTTCTTAATGATCATTCTGAAAACTGGACACACCTCCTTAAAAAACGTAAAATTACCAAGCACCTGTCTAGCTCCATGTTGGCCAGAGATTGTTGATTCCAATTTTCATAGCAGTATTTCTTCAAAGAACTATAATGAGAAACAAAAGACTAACTTAACAGCGAATGGAAGATTTCATTAACTTTAGTGGAAATCAATGGCTCAAGTCATAAATTTGACTTGAAGTGTATTGCTGAATTTTGTTTTCTGTATGTAGTTACCATTGGTTGAGATGAAGGAGGGAGGGTGGTGTACATTTCTTAGGGCACTACTGCAATCTATAATTTTTTATTTTTTATCATAGTTGTAATAGTAGTAATTGGTGTTGTATATTTGTGATTGTTGTTGTTTTTGTTATTACCTGAAACATGTCACAAGGAAAATTTAATATCTGTAAATTGCATCTTTCCCTTGAGTTGATCTTATGTTTACATAACATACTCTTAGCAAGAAAAAATTTGATCAGTAAACCTTAATTGGGTGCTGCCCTAATTTCTCCTTTTTTTCTGTCAAAGTAAGAAATAAGTACTTTAAGTTTTCCAATTTTACCTATTTTAATAGCTGTAATACATTACCTGTGAATATTACAGTGCTTACCTTACAGAATTCCAAGTTATACGTCCAAGGTACAGCATATATATCATCATACTTGATTCCTTCCACCTATTAGGATTGAACTGAGAAAAGAACCTGGTCCCAGTCAGATGCCTGTGTCACAGTATACATGTACATCCTGCTCAGGTCCTCTTCTACTTGGATGTACCATTTGATTACATGTGCTTTGTCACTCAACAAATTTGCCATTGCTGTTGTTTTTCTCAACCAGGTTTTGGCAATCCATTTATATATCTTGATTATATTGCTTAAGTATTAGTCCCTATAGTCCTTGCTACAGTTAAGTGTTATTTTTATATTAATTTGTTACATAAAGTTTTTTTTTTAAAACATAGGATAGCACCTTGATAGGTAAAAGTCGGTGCTAAATTTACTGAGTGCCTCTTCATAGGACCTGAATGGGTAAGTAATGTCTACCTGGTACGCATTTTTAGTTCCAGAATTTGTTTCCTTGTATAATTATTTTTTTTTAATGCACATTTCACAAGTGAGGGCATGGAGGATAGCCCTGTGGGATCACTCAAACCTCTTGTTTAGCTCGCACAGGTTGTGTACTCGGGACAGTTGTCTGTTTTTTTTTGTTTGTGGACTCTTTTGGTGTTGGACTAGTGGCTGCAAATAATAAATTGTTGCCTCCCAGTCTGGAGTTTTATTTCCTTTTTCATCCAGTAGGAATAGATTACATTAGTATGTGTGTATTAGTACTTGCTTCAGAAGGACATTTAGTATTGTTATAGGGTAAGTATTGCTACCCTTTGTTGTTCCAAAGTTAAGTTTCCATTTTTAATCCAATTGGAAAGAGATAACATTACAGTATTTGTGAAAAGTATTTGCTCTGGCAGTACATATAATAGATTGTTGCACAGTTCTGGAATTTTCTTTTCTTTTTCATTCAATTAAAAAAGATGATATTACAGTATTTTTTTAAATGCCAGTACTTGCTTTGGCAGTACATATTTTTCTTTTTGAGAAAATACTGCCCCTTTGGGTCAGGAATGTTCTGCAGGACTCAGAAAAGACTCATCTCACTGATCCCTGCAGTGTATGAGATCTATTTCATGTGAGGTTGAAAGATATGACACACCTGAAGAGTCACAGAATCTCACAGGATATTGATCCCAGGAGCATATGGAATCTTTATCTCATGAATTTGAGAGACATAGTGCTATTGAAGTAGACACTCCTTGATCCCAATAGGGTATGGGATCTCTCTCTTCAATAGAGAAGAGTGCTTCTGAATCCCATGAGGGTATGGGATCCTTCATTGTGTACTTGGGACCTGGAAGAAGACTCTTTAATAGGAGGGGATGGAATCTTTTTTTTTGTTAGAGAAGAAATACTACTCAATCTGAGGAGAGTGTGGGACCCATTTTTTAGTCCTGTGGGGTTCGGATTAAGACTTGTAAAAGAAAAAAAGAAATAAGGCCCAAGGATCGTCTACAGTTGTAATGAAACAGTGAGTGCCTGCTAAGGGTTCAATCCAGGGTCCCTCACAAGGGAGGAAGAAGAAAGCCTTAGGTGGGGAGTGATCTGCATCTCCCAAATGGGAAAAGCAGCACCCTCTCAAGGTCCTTAGCCAAGAGAAGGCAACAAACAGATCACACTTACCTCAGAAGGGAGAGCAGTGATCATGTATAAGTTCTGAGGAGGGTGTCTGCTTCAGATCTGAGTTGCTTGACTGTTTATTGACTGTCACTAGGTGCTGATCACTGGTTTTCCAGCTCCATCATCAGTCTGAGGACAGGGAACAGGTTGACATTCCCCTGTGGTGCTTAAAAAGAGGAAAAGGGGAGGGGGCTGGTCATTTCCTTTTAAGATTAAGGACAGATGAAAGATGTTTCTTGTCCTCCAAAAATGTCCACTGGTAACGCCAGTCCCATCATCAGTCTAAGGACACGGATTGCATTGATATTAACCCCTCTCCCTCAAAACAGATTGGATATTGCGGGATGCAGACCTGTCTCATCTGCTCAAGAGGAGGAGACCTCCCCTCTAGATGACCTAGGAAGGATGAGAGGCATTATCTCTTTCCTGAATGGTATTCTAGTGAAAAAAGGGCAATCTTATCACTCCTCATGAGGAGTTCACACAAAGAAAGAATGGGAGGTATTCTGTTTTCATGGGGTGCATTGGTGACTGGACCATCTGCTGTTTCTGTATTTCGTGAGGTTAGGGAGTTTTCGTAGAAGGTTTACAAGAGGGAAAGAGTTAGCCAGGCAGAAGAAAGGACGGATAGTTCCCCCTCTTACACTTCAACCACTGGTTTAGGCTGCCAGCTTTAAGGTCAGTTGCAGGGTGGGGCTCCTCAAGACACCCCCCATCACAGATGGGGATTTTCATTGGGACGTGGGCTCGTCTCTCAAGTTAAAATCTTGGAGGCATCAGTGTTTGTGGCCAGGACACTGGTTACTGTTGTCTTGCATGTGTTGTCAATGCCCATGGCATTCCCAGCAGAGCTGCTTGACCTCAGCAGGGATGTTGCTATGTTGCTGGACCTTAGCAAGAACCTTTTATTTTCTGAATTGTTAGAGGTGGAGATGCTCATAACAGGAACCTCATTCCCACCATAGCTTCTCAGGATTTAGAGGATTAAACAATGCTGGTCCGATGCAGTGGTACCAGGTGTATTGCAACCAGCCAAGAAGCATGATCACCCTGATAACATCTTGGGAATTTTAGCCAAATTATTTCCATAAAGATGCTGCCAAAAAGTCTATGAAGCAGCCTTGATTTAACCTTCTCCTCACCTGTCCTTAAAACAGTTAGGGAAAAAATTCTCAGACTCTTCCCACATCCCCAAAGATTGGGGATCCAGCCATTAGAGACATGCTTTCTCTTCTGCTGTGCTTGTCTTTTTCCATCTTCACTAGAGGAGTTTGATGACCGTATTTTACAAGGACTTGGGTTGAGTATCATGGTGTGGAATCCTTTCTGCCTTAAAGGAGGGCTTTTGCTTTGGTTCCAGGAAAACCTTCTGCTACCATGGACCCCAATCTTCTTTCATTAGTCTAAACTCGTATAGTTAATGGAAATAGGTACACACACCTTTCTGCAGAGGGACACAGTAGAGATTGTTAAAAAAAATGACTTGGCTTATTCATTATGGAAATTTTCAGGTCTCAGCAAAGGCAGGAAGTTATGAATCTGTAATTGATCTTTCTGCCATAAATAATTCTTATTGGGAACAATGTTTCAGAATGCAGACTACCACTTTTGTCAGGCATGCCATAAGGACCTCTGACTTGGCAGTCTCCATAACTTTAGATGTGTTTCTTCACATCCCCATCTTTCCCACATGCAATAAATACTTCTGGTTTTCATATCAGCTAGGAGGTATTCTAATTTAGAATTCTTCCAATCTGACTTGCTTTCATAGGGTGATCAGGTAGTCACAGACCGCCTTAAATCCGTAAGGATTCTCAGGTGCTCAGAATCTTCAGATTCCCTTCTGAAGGACTTGTCCCTTGTTGGCCCACCTCTCTGAGGCTTATTCCCAACTTAGAGAAGTCTGATATTATATTTTCTCAGGAGCTCCTTTATGTGGGGATGAATTTCCTCAAAGACATCAGGAGATTCTTTGTTCCTAGGTCAGGTTTGGCAAGATCCCATCTCTCATAATGGCTCTCCTAGACAAGAATCATTTTTGAGCTGTCTCTACCTTTCATACCTGGGAATCCTGTGTTCCAAGGCAGTCTTGGTTCCCTCATGGAGGGTCTTCTTGTTGCATGCTGTCCAGTTCATGTTCTGGCAAACTGGGAACAACAGAAAGAAGCTCAACCTACATGGTTCCCTTGGGATCCAGTTTTAACTACCACCTGAGTTGGTGGCAAAATCAGGCCAGTTTTGGACCGAAATCCTAATCCATACACTCACCCCCACTCCTTTTTGTGTGCCATTGTGTAAGATTATGACTGGCTGGGGCATGCACCTGGAGACAGAGGGTTCTTCAGGGACCTTGGTCCTGGGAAGAAGCATCCTTTCACATAAGCAAATTGGGACTGATTGCAGTTTCTGGCCCATAAAGGATGTGTCAACCTTTTTGAGTCACTTTGTGTGGGTCCTGTCAGACAACATGTCAGTAAGAATGTATCTCATAGTTATGAAGGTATTTATCTCTCATTTGCTTTGTATGGAGGTTTGGATACTCCTACATTAAGAAAAGGGCATGTCCATATTCCCAGCAATAGGAGTATTTTGTCTCAGTCTGTCTAAAAGGCCCGTTGGTCATTTTGGAATATTCTCTGAACCAGGAAATAGCAGTCACCTTTTCAACCATACAGAAACCTTTGGTGGCCATGTTTATGATGAGATGTGACATCATCAACAGCAACAACATAAAAAATATTTTGGGCATGAGGGGGTTTCAGATTTATACAAATGATGTAGATTTGCCATTTAAATATATCCACCATTACTAAAAATAGAAAACAATTTTAATGAATAAAAAACATTCAAAAGAATGTGACCAAATCTGACAGAAAGCATCTTGCCATGAATGCTTTTTGGTTTGTACAAATTATTCTAATCTTCATCAAATATGGATGCTATTAAAAATAACAACAGCTTTTAACTTTTATCTAACAACCAGCTTTATAGAATTTGACCAAAAATATCAGAAAGCATCCTATTTGAAGGCTTTTTGCATACATAGAAATGATGTTGGCTCCCTCCCATGAAATATGGTGGCCATTACTAAAGACAGAAAAACATTTATACAACTTTATCTAAATCAAACCACTTAACAGAATTTGATCATCTAACAGAAAAGCATCTTGACAAAGAGGCCTTTCACTTCTTAATAAATGTGCCATCAAAATTGGATGAAAGCATACAAAATTGGGGAAACTTTGAAACAGTTCTTTTCTTAACATATGCAATCAAAATTATTGGATGAAATTTAAACAGTAAGCATCCTAGTGATCCAGATTGTTTTACCAACTTGCTTTTGCATTTTGCTGTTAGGCAGGTGACAGCCAGGTGAGTAATATAGACCACACCTGTTTTTTAAAGACACATTTAGAACTGGATGAAAACTGGACAAGAGTAATAATTTAACTGATTATATGAAAGAAACCTATTTTGAAATACATATTATATGTAAATACATGTGCTTCCTTCTTTCTTGGTAAAATTAAGGATTGCATAACCCTAATTTATCAGCTGTTACAAACATCAAACACCATTTCTTTCAGCAATACCACCTCTCTAAGGAAGACCAATATTGCTGTCAAGCTTGCCATTGATAAACGGGAGAAAGATGAACTTTTTAATGGCAATACACCAAGAAAAAGGTGAGACAGTAAGTCATTAAAGTTTGCAGACATTACACTATACATAGGCTTATACCACAGCTGAGATGATAATGTTGATGTGTATGCAGAATATTAATATGACATTGTATGCAGTATGATACATATTTTGTTATTGTCATAGTAATTTCATCTAGATTGCTAGATCACATTTAGTTGTCATCATCAGAAAATCTCAATCATGACAAGCGATGAAGCATTGAGTCATGATCCAGATTTTCTTATGCTAGCAGCATATGATCTAGTGGTCAAAACTGTATTGCTTTGATAATGATATTTTTGCTATGTACCTATCAGTTACAAGATAATTTCATAAAACCCTATACTGAACTGAAAAAGAAAAGAAATTAAGATTTTAAACTTTTTAATAAGAATTTCATCTTTATTCAAACATTTTGTACCGTGGAGGATTTGAACAGCTGAATGACTCAGAAAGTTTGTCTCAAAAGCAAGGCTGATAGTGTTTAAACTGCTTTTGGTGGGACATTGTGACCAGCTCCACTGGGGACTTGACGTGGGCATAACCGCATTCACGGTTCCTGAGGTCATGGAAATCCTGGAAAGTTTATAAATTACAGAGAGGCATTTCAAGGCCTTGAAAAGTTGTAAAATTTTCAAAAGATATTCAAAGTTTTCAGTGTTTTGCATCATCCTGTCACATTTTTGTTAGCTGATGCAGAACTTTTACTGACTTACTTAACTTTGATAATGGATTTGTTTGAGTAGGTTCCCTAGAAACTTCACAGTTGGACTAAATCCATAAATCTTATTGCCTTTCGAAATCATTGTACACATGGCACTTGAAAGAGGAGCTAAATTTGATTGCTTTGTGCACAAATTAACTTATCGGCCAATAGAATCAGGTATGTCCAAAGCCAGCATAAAATAGGATGTTTTTGTGTTAAATTTATTTGTTGGGTAAGTATTAGGGGTAGTACTATTGAAAATGCTAAATATGTCTTGGACAAATTTTGGAAAAGTCATGGAATAACATTCTTTAAAGATTGCAGAAACCCTGAGCATTGTTTGACAGTTATCTAATGTGGGATTGGACAAATTATTGAAACATGATGATACAAATTTGTTACAGAGAATGTTACTCATTTCCTTGTGCATATCAAGTGTGGCTACAGCATAGTTGTTCAAGTTTTGCACATTTTATGGGCTCTGCTATTGTAAACAGGATACTTCGAGGGAAAAGTAGTTCCAGCTTTGTTTCTGAGAGCATGGTGATTAAGGGTGACACAATCTATATATATATATATCAATACAAGTGGTGGAAAAGTGATACATAATGCTACTTAACCGTATGCAAGTTATTTTAATCTTCAGCAGTCATCAAAGAAAAGTTTTAAAACCTTGAAAATACCTATTAAAAAATCCCGCAGATTTTAAAATCGAATTTCACTTTTAACCATGGTATTAGCCATTTGCCATGTTGCCTTGTTATTTGATAAATTGAGAATTCATCTGTGTCGGCTGTTGTAAGCACATGTAGCCAAATTTGTTAGTTACAAAGGTTGTGACAACACTCATTTGCCATCTACAAGTTAACACCAAATAATGCAGTTCGTAATGTTGCTCCCACCCATCCCACCAGTTCCATGGTAATTATTTTATTGCAACAGCTTGTTCAGCATAAAGTATTCCACCTCATTTTTGATATTTGGGCATTTATGTTGGTGTGTAGGGTCAGAGCCAAGTGCCTATTGAAAATTGGAATTTGCCAACATCATGTGGTGTTGGCATAGGGTAACTGCTTACTAGCCAGACTAGCAAACATGAACGCCCTTACATCAGGCCAAACCTGCAAGAAATTGATAGGAAGATGATTTGCTTTCTCAGAAATTGTGAGTATAACATTCTGTATGTTTTTAATCTGTTGACAGATGAGATGAAACTACATCTTTGATGAAATTTGACCTAGAACTCACCATTTGCATTGCTAGTCACATGACATAAAAGATTGTTTAACTGAATTTGATTGGCATATTGTGCCCTTGAACAAGCATTATGTTGTAATTTGAACTTGCATCATGGAAGTTTTACAAAGGACTATATTGAATAAGGGCCATTTTCTGCCCCCGTTTTTATGGGGAAAAAAACATTCTTGTAAATTACACAACTCTGTGTCTCATATTATTCGATGTATAAATCACCATATTCTGCATTAAATATGCATATAAATTTCTTTTTCATACCTAAACAAGACCTTTAAACATGGGCTGGTATGGGAAATTTAAGCGAAACTGCTGCATTTGAGCAACTTGAAACTAGAAATAAGATCTAAGTGCAGGCTTGCTCGAGCAAGGTATTTACACTGATTGATAAATTTTTATGAAAATTTTTTGGGTCTCATATTAACTTAAGTGAGCACATTTGCATTAATCACTAAAAATTAAAAATTTCGTGAATTTTTCTGTCTATGTATCACTTTCGTTGTTGTCCCTGTTGCATGGTAGCTGCTTACATATAGCTATGTGTGAGCAATTAGACCCGCATTTCTATAGTGTGCTATATTATTTCCTTCATTATTATATTAAAAAAATTCCAGGAATAATAACTATTCAGATATTTTAAAAACAATGGTTCCATTAATTTCTCTCTTTCTTCATTCTTTCTAAATTGCCTTGGGAACACATTTTTTCAAAGAGGCGCTCAAGGGGGATCTGGAACTATATGAAAACAAAGACTACATGGAGTAAACATTAAATGAAATTGTAGTTTTACATTGCCAGTTTTTTGTAAAAGCATGCTGTAAATAATAGGATAAGTACATATATATTATTTGTTTTATACATAAATAACAGGTTTTTTTCTTCATTTCCATCACGATACCGTTTGCTACGTTTAATTCACTCACTGTTATAGTGTAATTCTTTAAAATGAATCTGTCAATTTCCAGATGGAAATGACAGTTACAACCAGTGTAGTTTTTCATTAAATTTTGTTCACTGGGTCTATCTTCATATAGTAACAATATTAATTCTTTAAAATTAAGGCATTAACTGGGCAAACAACAAAGGATAGTGTGAAGTTATATAAATCTACTTGGAAATCTACTTTGTCATCTGCATGATATACAGATACAACTTCACAAGCCTGAATAGCGCAAATGGTATAGCGTTACTGTGCGAAATTTTCGCACCCAGTTCAAATCCCCAAAATTACCTTTTTTTTTCTTCTTTTTTCTTCTTTCTTTTTAAGAACTAAGATCGATAATATTAATGGCTGTCATTCACACTTTTGAAATAAAATTAGTAACTGCTCAGTTTTCAGAACCAACAAAAATAATGCACAATTTGAAAATCATTTTATTTTATGTCATGCAAGGCAATATTTTTTTTATCAATATGCTATTCATCTAAAATGGAACTATACAAGGGTTGCCAATCATGTCTGCGTCATAAAATAATGGTATTGGAACCAGTGTTGTGAAGCGGTTATTCTTCCATAATTAAATATTATAACTTTCATACAAGTTTATTTACATTCAGTATTTCATACTGAATTTTTATCATTTTCCGGTGCAATCATCCACATGAAGAAAAATCGGTTTTAGACTGACATAAACATTTTAAACTTGCTTACTACATCAGTGATGTTTCTAACAATTACTGACATTAGAAACCATTTCCAAACAGTGGGAATGTTGTCCACAGTCGCGATGGAAGCCCAGTAACTGAACTGATTTATGATTTTATAATTGAAACTATTTGCAATATTTCTGTGCAAAAAACCAGCAATTATGTGAGCTTCAATCATTTGCAAATCATTTTAATGTTTCTAAAGTGTAATAATTATTTGTGGGTATAATATTTGTCTGAAAGGATACTAGAGGAGAGTGGCCAAATATCTTTGCATCAGAAAATGATTGTGATTGTGGTAGAACCAGTGTTGTGAAGCGATTACTATTACATAGTTATATAGTATAATTTTTTTTATACATGTTTGTTTATGCTAAATTTTTAAAGACTTCATGTTTTATCACATTTTCCTAATCACTCCTGCAAATCAAGAAAAACTGGTTTTGGACTGACATAAAGTTTTACTTGCCTACTAAATCAATGACTTTTATAGAAATTACTGAAATTAGAAATTACACATTTTGTTTCCAAACAGTGGGAAACATGTTGCAAAGGTCAGGAAGGAAGCTAAAGTAAGAGAATTGATTTATGGTTTGTTAATTGAAAATGATAATGGTATTATTCCTACCCCCTAACCTGCAAAAATAAAAATAATCAAAACAAGTTTGTTCTATCTATTTATCTAAACACTGCATATTTATTGCAATGGCATATTTTCTTTATTTCATTAAATGATAACGTCATGACTTTATACACTTACTGATTATGACAACATAATAAATATAATAACAATTACAGATGAAAAACTTCTATTCAAAGGACATCATGCTTGAATATAAGTACCACTACTATGACTACTATTAGTACTATTAAAAATACTACTACTACTACTACTACTACTACTAATAATAATAACAGCATTAATAATAATACTAAAATAATGTCCATCTACCTATATTTTTAAGTGGAAACAGAAATGGGGAGGGGAGAGAGAGTTGGCACTAACCATAAAACATATCAAGCTTACAGTATCTTCAGACCAAAACAATTCTGAATAAAAATTTTGGGACGTTAACATGGCATAATGGATAACACAAGAATTTATGATACAAAGCAAACATTAAGATAATTAATACATAATAAGCCGAGTTGTTTCTTTTTAGATACTGTTCATAAAATCAGTTTCTGGCTCCATCCCTAAAAGAACTGATTATATGGAATTCACAGGCTCTGTGTATCATTATAGACTAAATATGACTGCCAAAGTCAATGTAATAATGTGACTAGTTTTACTTTAATGTTAAATAAGAACACATATTCATATAACGTTATTTTATTCATTAAAATTTTTATATACGTTTTTGAATTTCTTCATTACCCCCATCAAGGGTCCCACTTTTTAAGTCACTACAAAGAATTGAATATAGGCTTACATGTTCATGAGAGAGAGAGAGAGAGAGAGAGAGAGAGAGAGAGAGAGAGAGAGTATAGTCATATATAGCTACTTTAAACAATGAAAAGGTTGAATAATACTTACTTTGACTCGTTTTTCATTCAAGTTTATGTGCAAACTTGTTCCCAAAAATTCCTTGAAAGTTGCATTCATTCTATAAATCCCCGAATCTTGCACATGTAAATCACCATCTTTGCAAACTCTCAGTGCTGGTAAATAGCATTTGCAAAACAAATAATAAAATGATTGTGTTTCCATTTGGTCATTATAGGTATATGTTCTTTATAAACGTGTACATCCCCTCATTTCACAGACAACTGTATGTAGTCAGTGTTATGCAGTATTCCCGCACTGGTTTAAAAATAGACACATAAAGTCTAGAGTACAATACCTATAGTCTATTTCTTTCCTGTAATCTCCAATGCCATTACTTCTAAAACATATTTCAAAATTTTCAGAAGTTCATTAAAAATGCTGAACCAATATTGTTTTACTTCTTTTTAATGTCCATATTATATATTTACGGATGAATACATAGTTTATAAATAGATTATAATTTGACTCTAGGCTACATCAAGGGGTGTGGAAGACAGTTTTTTATTTTTCTTATAAAGATGGAAACACAGTAGTGTATGTGTGTGTGTGTGTGTTATAGCCATGAAAATATAAGGATAAAAGTACTTAAATACTTAAAGAACATTTGTCATTTCAGTGAAGGTAACAAACCCATGTATTCGGCGAAGAAGTGAACCTACAGGCCCCAATTAACACCTCTTTTACAGTCATATTCAATAATATAAAACAATCATTAAATTAATCAGTAATATTAAACATCATTCAGTAACATTAAACAATATTTTATTGAGGACAAATTTTGGTATTTTATGACAAGTACCTTTTTGTCAACATATTTTAGAAAGTTTTCAGTTAACGTATAAGTTTGATATTCTATTTTTGTCTGTGACAGGTCATTTTTGAATAGCTTTAGAAACTAAACTTTATTTATAGAGCTTTATAACCCCTAAAATAATAAAAATGCATATTGAAAATTTGAAACTGAGTGAATAGCTCATGGTAAAGCAGTATATATGAGAAGTAAATGGAAAAGATGACAACTTTTCATGTCTTTCTTGATAGTGTTTTGACACCCTGTAACCATGGCAATGGACATGTGAACACAAAACTGATGTCAGAAATATACGTTAACCACCTCATGTGTACAGTATACATCATATGAGGACATTTGGAGAGGGGGCAGAAAATGGCCCTTATTCCATATAGTCCTTTGTGTTTAAAATATGAGCTAACTCAAGTGACTGATTCCCAGCTTGGTTCATCTTCAGATGAGAATTTGATTTGGTATATTCTGGCTGTTATGATGACAATAATTTTTCAGGCTATGAAGTATATCAGAGAATTGGAGCTGGGAAAAGTGTTAATGAAGATACCAGTAGGTGATTTTGAGCCCTAACTTGGTTTTAAATACAAGTCCGATGTACATGCTGGATGGACAAAAATAGATGGCATGCCAGCGAATCACCCTTTCAGCAAATGTAGAAAAGGTAGAATTCCAAGCCAAATTAAAATAAACTCAATTTACAAGTAGATGCAATTTTCATTTCTTTTCTCAAAAAAGTTGGCCCTCTGGAATCATGTGCTACATACTGTATTTCACTATCAGGGTTAAAATAAACGGAATAATTAAGAATGCAGAAATGACGTTAAGAAGTAAATATATTTAGATAAAAATACCTTTGTCTGGTGGCTCAAGTTAGCCCTGGATCTGGTCAGATGGAGCAGCCTTTATATGGCCTAAAATGTTGAATACAAATCACTGACAGTTAGCAGTGTGAAGATATTTTTGTTTTGATGATGGTGACCGCAAACAGGGGCACCAAATCACCTAACTCGTGCATATCGATTTCTCAGTTTCTACATTGGTGCGACAATCTCCATATCAATGTACGAATCAGGCACATTCCCAGCACACTCAGTGTCTTGGCTGACACTCTACCCAGGAGAGGTCAAGTCCTTCACACAAAATGGTCTCTCCAGCATTCAGTCTTCACTCTTATCACTTTGGGGGTGTCTGATGAGGAGGAATCTCAAGTTATCCACCTTCATTTCTCCAGTCCCAGACCCAGAAGCTTGGGCTGTGGATGCACTGTCAATCAGTTGGGAGGAGTTGTGGGCATTTTCCTACCCTCCCATAGTCCTGATACCAAAAATAATCCAGATGTTATGTGGTTGGAAATGCAAGATGATTTTGATAGCCTCCCTCAGATGGGACAAATCCTGAGTCATTGACCTACTCAGTCTAGTTATAGATCTGTCCGAGAAGATTCTGGACAACCCAAATCTTTTCAAGCAGCCACCATCATCAATATTCTTACCCTGCCCAGACCGTCTTCTGCATGCTTGACTCTTATCAGGGTAGTCTTGCAAGACAAACAATTTAAACTTCAATTGTGGAGAGAATCTCTCAAGCAAGAAGGCCCTCTACCATGATGGCTTATGAGGGAATGTGGCTTGTGGCATGTTTTCAGGGACTGGTGCAATACGAACAACATTGTCCTCTCTGACTGCCTCAGTCCCATAACTGGCCAACTTTTTTTTCTCTGGCTTTTTGAGGGGAAACAGTTGGCCCAACTTACTATCAAAGGCTACTGCTTGATGATATTGGAGACATTCCAGCATCATGGTAGACATGATATTGGGCATGATAAAGACCTATCAGATCTTTTAGCCTATTTTGATCTCAATAGACCAAAATCCCTCACTCTGTTTCTAACATGGAATCTATCCTGGGTTTTAACATGGCTCTGTTAGAATAAAGTTGAGCCTCTAGCCCACACTTTGCTAAAGTTACTATCATGCCAGACATGTTTTCTGATACCTTTAGCCTCTGCATGTAGGTAAAAGATCTGCGAGCCCATTTTGCTCACCTGAACTATCTTCAATTCAGATTGGATGGTTCGGTGGTCCTCTTGACACAACCAGGCTTTGTAGCCAGAAATAGGTTACTGTTGATTGGTAATCAAAGGGTTGTCATTTGCTTGCTCTCTTCCATACACAGGTTGAGATCAGCTGCCATGCAAGATCCTGTTTGTGCACTCAAGCATTACTTGAAATGGACAAAGGCAAGTCGTGGCGTGCTCAAATGCTTCTTCCTTCCAGTGAAAGCCAGAAAACAGGATATCACTCCATAAGCCCATGCTTTGTGGCTGAAATGGGTTATACACTCAGAATACTCAGAGGTCTTACAAGATCTGAGTTGCCTCATGAAGATTACTGCTTATGAGATTTAGGCCATCTCTGTGAGCCTCGTGTTTGAAGGTAATGTTTGGATCCGAGATATAACAGAAGCTTTTGGCTGGCATGCCGAGTCAACCTTCTTGAGCTTTACTTCAGAGATTTAGCTTCGCAGATGCAAACCTTGAATCTGGTAGATCCAGTAGTGGTAGCACAAACACAGTCTATCAACTGTACTCGGTTTGCCAGAGAAATTTGTAGGTACCAAGATTTCATTATTTATCTTCATAACCATATGTAAAGGTCACAGGTCAAGGGACCCAATGCTGTGTTGCTTATATAATTAGGAGAACAGGTCATTGTTCACTTGGGGAATCCAGCCATCATTCCCTAGAAAGATACCTGAGGTAGAGGTTGGATGCTCAGCATTACCTCCTCCTATTACCTATTCTCCTAATCTAACGTAATATAATTGGGGAACATATTTTAAGGAGAAAGCAAATTTTTCAGTAAGTTATGTTTCTTCAAGAATACTAACCCAATCACATTACTTAAAAACCCTCCCAACCACCCCGCCATGCGAGCATCCTCGTTGGTATATCACTCAGCTAACAATTAGTGACACCTGGTGGTGGCAATGGGAGTTAATGGGCAAGAGTTATTGCCCTTTGTCTATATGAGACAGGAAAAGATGATTTTCATGTTTTAGTAGGGCATGATTCCTGTTATAGCTGGCTGATATTCCTAACATAATGCGATTGGGTAAATATTCTTGGAGAAACAAAATTTATGAAAAACTTGCTTTCTGCACAGCAAGTTTAGTTCAAGATCGCATACCTTTACTAAAGATCATGGTAATTGAGACCTTCTATCAATAATCTCCTTAGTCAACCATGTCCTACTAGTTAGTGCCTATACAGATCACTATTAAATAGTGTGGACATAAGATTTTGCTATTCATGGCACACTTGTTTAACTTTTTCTGATTTTTAAACCTGTTTGAAGTTTTGCATTTAACATGGACAATTGAAATTTTGTAGGCATGTTTATATCAGTATATAGATGTCCTATATCGCAGAAGTGTTTCGGTTTGCAGTGGGGGCATGCATATTTAACTAACACAACTATTATTTGTCTTACTTCACAGCTGTTGGATGGATTTCTAGGCGTTTATTATGGTCAAAAGTAGATATCATATTCAATTTTCAGATCATTACAGCAATTCATGAAAAAAAATTTTTTTGTTTGCTTTTTGGACAAAAACCTTGCTTGTATGGTTAAGCAAAAACTACTTGCAGTAGATGAATGAAATTAAGTTAGTACATTCTTTGGTGTTCAATCAACACTAAGTTAACAAGGTTTGATTTATGTTTGCTTTAGGAATATCAATAGCAAAGAGAGTCTGACCAAGGCAGCATCTAGCATCACAGAGAGTCTAATGGAGTTGAATCAGACAATGGAGAGTCAGGTTCAGAGGGGAGAGCAAACCATGAAAGTCTTACGTGAGTGAATATTCTATCAGTTTCCTATTATTGAACAAAATGCGAATTGGGATCCAGCAAATTTTCAGATATTGTTAAATATTTTGTCTAATGTTTGTGTAATTTTGAGGATAATTATACATGTTGTTTTGTTTTGTGCAGAATTGTTTTATTAAGAGATTCTGATGTTCACTTGGGCCTTATTATTTCAGAACAAGTTCCGCTGAATATACAATTTTTGCCCAAGTTTTGCACCTGAATATAGATCAACATGTATTTTTAATGATAATGTAAAAAAATACTGCACTTCTATGTCAAATAAGCTGAAAATCTTGTTATAATGTCAATGCAACAATTCCTGCATATCAGGTAAATATAACTGAGAGTAAAGAATGTCACAAGACCTTAAGTGAATGTTTTGAATTCATTGTATTTTGTGAGGTATCAATTTTCATCAATTTCATGATGACTACACCCCCAAAGATCAAATAAAGATAAGGGGACCCCTTCCAAAATCCATGAAGTTGGTACCCTTGAAATAGCAAGTTTTTTTTTATTTTTGTTGCAAATCCTTGAAAATGTATATCTATAAGAAAAATGAATAAATCTGTGGATTGGCGAAAGAAAACGTTTTCAGAGTAGGATTTGTGTACTTTTTGTCTTCAGCGCATGGTTTGTAATGATTTATGTTCCACAAAATGTAGTAAATTTATTTTAGTTCTCTAGGTTTATGTATATTTAGCATTTGTAAAGGAATACACACAAATATATATTTGTTTTATTGTCCCTTAAGATTTCAACTTTTGTGATTTATTATATGAAATGGTTCTAGCCAGTATCCATGTGGCATAATTTTATTCAGGATTACTTTTCTACTTTCAGTAACCTCTTCTAATACAATTTCTGATACTCAAGATGAACTGAAGTCAATGGGTAGCCACATACATACGTCCAAAAATCTCCTGACCAAATATGGACGCAGAGAAATGACAGATAAACTTCTCATCCTGATTGCACTGGTGTTTTTCTTTTCCAGTGTGTTGTATGTGATGAAGAGAAGACTGTGGCCTGGATAGTTATTGTTATTAACTTATTTATTTTTGTTTTATTAAATGGGTAATAGTTTAATATGCATTTTGATTAGTTATTCTGTGTTCTAGACTAATTAATTATTGCAGACTATTAGAGCCCTTCCCCTGGTTTATTTGTATGAGGAATTTCTTAAAAATTTATTACAGCAAGATTTACTCCCCTTAGTAACTCTTCTAAAAGATGAATACCTACCTTGTTTAAAAACAGATTGCTGTCAAAAGTTTTGTTTTATTGCTGTGAAAGCTTTTGTTTCTCACTCTTTTTAACTTTGAATATAGTGATTTATTTTCTTTAAAATTAATTTCTGTGTTGTCTCTTTCTAGGCTTTTACCTATCATTTCAAAGCTTGGTATAAGATGTGAGTGAACATTATAACATCATGAAGCAAAAGTAGAACGCTTTTGCATGCATCCAATCAATGCAGTGGTGTGTGTATGTGATTTGGATTTTCAACATAGCTTTAAATTTTTTTCCGTCATATCATTATGATGTCTGTATTGTGGTAGTTTATAGTGATGTCTAACATGGGCATCTTTCCACATACATGTAGTATGATGTTACACCCAGTCAGATTATCTTAACACCAGACTGACCAGTCCTAACACTAACCTCTAAATGCTGAGCACAAAGCGAGGCAGTGCTAAAGTCATTGGTATGACTCAGCCTGGGTTTGAACCCGCATCTTAGGCAAACGCCCTAACCACTTAGGTCACTGGAGTGGTCCAATGCCATGGTTACAAACACAACAGATATATGGGGCTAGTTCTCTCTACACATACTATATATTCCAATCCTCATAAGTTTAGTCATATCTTGTTACAGAATTGCACATCCATCTTTTTTCTTATATGTGAACAGATCTGTCCTTCAGAGTTAAAAAGGAAAACATTTTCCTGGACAAAAATACTGTATCATTGACAACAGTTGTTTTAGCCTAAATTTGTGAAATGCATACATTTCAAAAACCCCTCATAATTGGAACAAGTCATTATAAAGCATGTATGCTTTCCCATTTGACCTTGGGTCAAGGTTACAATCATAGAATATTTGTTTCAGGTTTTTGGTTTAATTTTATTGTTTGCTATTTCTCTAATCGCTCCATTGAACCTTTTAATAGTATGGTTGAATCATTACAGCAGTGTTTTGATCATGGACTTATTTCATAAACCCCTTAATGGATTTTCTCCATGCTTGGGATGAATCATTACAGCAGTGTTTTGATCATGGACTTATTTCATAAACCCCTTAATGGATTTTCTCCATGCTTGGGATGAATCATTGTTAAAATTGAGACAGTTACTTCTGCAACATGACCACTCAGTTGTTTCATGTGCATATATTTCCTAAACTCCAGATTTTACTAATAATTTGGATGAATCATTATGAAGCCAAGGCAGTTCATTCTGTGACACTCACTTGCACCTTGAACTTTGAAGTCAAGGTCACAAAAAAACCTGCCAAACACAAAAGAATTGTTATGGTTTATGTTAAACTTTTTCCATTTGCTCATATTTCCCAAACCCTTTAATGGATTTTTGTGTACTCTGAATGAATCATTATGTAATTAAGGCATTTCATTCTGTAACATGCTCACTCAGCCATTCATCTTCAGGTGATGGTCACTATTTTTATAGCAGTGCTTTGATCATGGGAGTGGCATGGTGTCTGATGTTTAAGTAGTTACATGGTCGATTATAAGTGCAGGATAATAGAAAGGTAAGGGATGATTGGTGACCTCTCTGTGACTTTATGTCATGGTTCACTGGTACTTTTTTCTGACATGGAAAATAAAGCACACAGATTATTCTTTTGTCTGCCATCATATGTGTAAAACAAAAATCGTTTTTCATAAAATACAAGACACATTGTGTCCATGGTAACAATTCACCTTGGTTCATTGCTAATTTTTGTTTTTATGGTCATTCATGAACTGTTGACCATAATTACAATGCAAAGGGGTATAATCCTCTATGCATGTCAAGCTACATCATGATTTCTAACATGTTCTGTTGGTGGACCACTCTGGTGGCCTAGTGGTTAGAGCGTCCAACTCAGAAGCATGAGGCCATGGGTTCGAACCCTGGCCAGGTCACAGCAAAGATGTATAATAATAGTACAGGCACTCAGCATTAACAAGTTAGTGCCAGGACTCATTGGCCTGGTGTCAGGATAATTTGACTGGGTGGCACATGATGCCCCAGTGCTAGACATCACTATGAACTCGCACGGCAGACATCATAACGATACGACTAAAAAATTGTTAAGCTGCTTTAAACATCCAAATCACAATGTTCTGTTGGTGGGAAAAGACCGTTTTTGCACTTGCTGACCTGCCAATGCAAAGAAGACCTTGGTAATACAGTTGAGATTTCTCCACAAGTTTGACCAATTTTGAGCTTTACTGGTCATGGACTAGAAGGGCTTATGTATAGGATGACCCAATGTCTGGCTTATTATGTCCAACATTTCCATCCATTAGCACAAGATTGTTATTGCTACTCCCCCTAAACTATCTGGAGGATTGCCATGAAACTTTAAGTACACATTTATCCCAAGGTCTTGGTCATAAATGAAAACAGTGATGCTTAGATATTACCACCACACCACAGCAGCCATCTTAAAAATCTTATTATTGCTACTCTTCCTGAATGGATCAGCATGGGGTTTTCACTAAAAGACTTCTGATGATGTATAGTTTGGCCTAAATTAAAATGGTTCCACTTGGACATCTAGTATGGCCATCATGGCAACCATCTTGAAAATCTTATCACTACTCCTTCTGAACATAGTCATTTCAACATGGGGGTTTCACCTGAAGATGTTTTATAATGTCTTGTTGGTCCTAAATAAAAATGGTGCTGACATCAGATATGACCACCACAGCAGTCATCTAAAAAATCTTGAATTGCTACTCTTGAACAGAAGGGCATAGAAGCATGGAGTTTTCACCAGAAGACTTCTTGTGGTGTCAAGATGGTCTTAAATAAAAATTGTGCCTATCTGATAGTAGAGCACGAGTCCCTTCAAGGGACTCTTGTTCAGTAAAGTGTAATGAAATCTCGGGTATTGCTGTTGTCGACTTGAAAATCATGTGTTTCAAAAGTTTGGAAGTGTGTTCTGACGTAATGAAGGCAGCATTGTGTTGGACTACAAAATTTGCTAAGTACATTTAGGCCGTAATAACCTAGAGTTAAGTTTCAGAAACTGCAGTTCCAGACCCCATAGAAGTCAATTTTGTGCTAGATCACAAATTGATGTAATCTTTTTGTTCATGGATCTGGCAGCTGTGACATCTCCTACTGTGTGCAATACTCAGATCAACACATGATGTCCCAATAGATGACAATTGTCACCTCTCAGGCTTACTTTGCAAGTTTGTCAAAAACAAGCTTTCTGTTCAGTACTTCTGTACAGATTATTTGTACTGTTTAAGAGACCAATTATCCTCTTTGCTTTCAATACGATTTAGCACATTTCCAGTATCTGTGTATACATGTATGTTATTTATGGGAGTTTAATGTCATTTCTGCACAGTAATGGTTACATGTGTTATATGGTACCAGGTAAATAGCAAGTTCTAAAAATGGAAAGATAAAGGGTAAACATGTTAGAACTCTGTAAAAGACGGACCTGTCAATAGTTGCAAACCATGGGAAAAGGTCATGAAGAAATCAAACTAAACCAGTCACACTGGCATAATAGACTACTCGCATTTCTGCTGCAACAACATGACTGATCTTCTCAACATCTGGCAACCACCTCACTTCTAAATTTGTTATCGACACTTGAGAATTGCACTGACAGTATGATTAAAGCATGGAGTATGGCGAGTACATGTGAATGAAATGTTAACACATCAATTCACATGCCTTTCTCCTGAACCGCGCTTTAGGACATTATTGGCAGTAAATCATAAAGAGGAGATGGGAGATAATGCATTTTCCCCAAGGGCACACTGACATAGCTGACCTAGGCTGGCCAGGGGTGATATCAAACCCATGAATTACAAATCCAGTGAAGAAAAAAGTTTATATTGAATAAACTAAGCGGTCAGTTATATATTGATACATTCCAGTGACTGCTCAAAGGAGTAAGAAACCATTCTTGGTTTAGAAAACATCTGGTCGCTTACTGCATTAAAGCAGGCAATCATTACATGCATGATTTTTATGTAGGAACTTTGCTGGAGGGAAATTAGAATGGTTGTTAAGACCTGGCGACCACTAAAAAAGGTGACAATTGGACAGGTTTTACCATTTAAAATAAAAATGTTAAAATTTCAAAATTCACAAAAAACAGCCTCAAAATTTATTGAAGGAACTGCATTTCCACAAAAAATCCAATGTTTTCTATGGCAGTACATCTTCATATAGCTTAATAGAGTTCAAAATAAAAAACTTGTAGGGTGGAGGTCAATATGCTCAACAAGAATGCGTTCCACTGTCAGGATGCACTCTGGACAAGGTCCACCCTTAAAGAGATATGCATTCATCTATGTATTATCAGCACAATACCACCGTATCTCAAATTTATGCTCCCAAGCTTGTTTGTGGAGGTTTTATTCTACATGTTTGTCAAGCATATAGAAAAAGCCTGATATATGTAAACGTGACTGCAGGGCAGCTTTATCTGCCCTTTCATTACCATTAATACCAATGTGACTAGTAAGCAGAACAATAAACATTTTTTTTCCAGACTGTTTTGAGCACATCATGTTTCAGTTAGATTGGGGATATTGATGGGTTGTAAAATATCAAATTTGTAAAAACTTCACTGTACAGATCTAGAAAGATGAAAACTCTTGAATTTCAAGGTTTCAGTGCAGTTCAATGACTCGAGTATGGCTGTAATTTCAGCAGTAAAAATGGAGGCTTTATTTATCTGGTAACCAGTTTGAGATGGTGCCATGGAGTATTGCAACTTTGTCTCCATCTTTTGAACCACCTGTATACATGGACATCTAGCCATGAAAAGAGGATGAAATTTATTTTTAGAGGTTTCAATGGATATTTATATATGATGCTATAACAAAACAGAAAAAGACGGATCATATGGACATTTGCATAAACAAAATTGGTAGATTAATGTGATGTAATGTGATGTGATTATGACTTTTAATGTAGCTTTAACAATTTTTCAGTCATATCACTACGATGTCTGCAGTGTGGCAGTTTATAGTGATGTCTAGCAGTGGGGCATCATGCCGCAGACATGTAGCATGATGTCCCACCCAGTCACATTATCCCGACCAGTCCTAACACTAACCTCTTAATGCTGAGCGCTAAGCGAGGCAGCTCTTAGTACCATTTCTGTAAATCTTTGGTATGACTCAACCGGGGATCGAACCCACGACCTCCCGCATCTGAGGCGGACGCTCCAACCACTAGGCCACCGGAGCGGTATAGATTAATATGCCTCAAGTACTCCTGCAAACTTAGTCTTGGTTCCATTAGAACTCTACAGTGTCCAGTATGAACCCTGATCCAGACTGAACCTTGAGGAGCCAATGTCCAGGTTTGTTGGCAATGATCATATTTCCACATAATTTATTTACTATTTATCAGAGTGAACAAGACAAGCCCATTAAATTGCAAATGTATTCCATTTCAATTTTTCAGTCCCACTATGACTTGTGTACCATAATATAGCTTGCACAGCTGCAAATTTGATGCTTATGGTTAAGAAAGTGATCAAAGGGAGAGGAAAAGGCTGTAAAATAAAATGCCAAAAATTAGATCAAACCCATTAAATTGTTTATTTACAACAAAATATACAGCAATTAAATATGACTTGGATAAAATTCTGTTAAAAGATACAAATTGTTTTCATGATTGTATTTACAACTTCTTGATCTGCTGCAGTACAGATGTTACATGCCACTGCTGTAAATTTTCAAAACAATATATTAAAAGTTCCATTGGTTATCATGCATGATTAAGAATTTATGTAAAAAATAATTCAACATGAGCATGCAATAAAACAAAACAAATATTGTATTACAGTAAAAAAACCCAACATTTTCTGACATGGTTTTAAAGATCATGGGTAGACAAAGCTAGCAAAGCTTAATAAATCAAAATTTCTTGATCAACCTCCTTAAACATTAACACATTTTCGTCATTTTGTCTTAAACATCCTGGTCAGGAAAATATGTAACTTATGGACAATACCACAAGAAAGGTATGGTATTCCATAAAATAAGGGCCATCCAATTATTAAACACAAGAATGGAATAGAATTCCCAATAATTTCTTTTCTAGTGGAAGTGAGAGATCAAACCACCCCTACCCCCAAACATTTTATACATGTTTTATCCTATGTTTGTCTGACCCAACCCAAGCAAATTTAAATGGAACTGCAAACAAAGTTCCTATAATTATAAAAGTCTACTATTTTATTATATAAGAGTTCCTCTGGTTAGTGTTTTTCATTGTTCTGTACGAGTAAAGATGCAATGTTGATTACGAGCTTTATGCAACTTCATTACAGCAAGTATCATGAATCATTTTGATCTCCTAGTGTCATGCAACGAGTGCAATGATGCAGTTGAAAATTACTGTTAGGGGTTTGGTAGATTGTTCTCATTGAGGAATATCTGTTCTACGGTCTATATTAAAAGTCTCGAAAGAAAGGATACCCCTCCCCCCCCCTACATTGTGTGACTTGCACCTATCATCGATACTTATTAAAGCAGAATGATGAAAACTAGCCATCGCTGTAAGCCATGGCAGATAATCCGCTACATCTCTTTATCACCAGTGGCTGCCCGTGTTGAGATTTCCTCATTTTTCATGAGCATAAACAAAACCCCCTTGTCAACAAAATGTAGCCATCTCCTACACATCAATGAATGGATGCACCTGTTTTATCATGCGACAAGTGACTTTGCTTAAAGAAGAAACTTTGATTGGCATGTTTAAATTGTTCAACAGGTCATGTTGGGTCACAAATAAGTAAAATTTACTTGTGTAAGCAGTGATTGGCTAAACAGGTTTATGCATGTTCAACTGAAATGAAGAAATGCTTGCACAGGCAGCTACAGGCAATAAAGGAGCATACTGGATTATCACTTGCAGCTTGCAACAATGGAAAACTAGAATGCCCTACAAGTTTCCAGATCTGTACAAATAAACTGCTTAAAAAGGCCACCCCCACCCCACTCCCGAAAATGTATTTTAGTGCTGAAGCATAACGCCAACCTAAGAAAATAAATTCTGCTGCCACTTTCAAACATGCCAGAAGTTGCATGTATATTTACAAGAACATTTTGAATGTTTCCTTTTTCTATCTTGTCTTTGTAAAAATAATCCCAATCATAACTTGTTCAATTCTGGTAAATTCTCAAGATCAAATATACTTTATATAAAGTCTTATTTCAAATACTTACAGCAATGTACACAGAAGATATAACCAGACAGGTATACAATATCTAAATTGCACAGAAAAACAAGTGCACTGGTTGATAAAAATAAGTTACAAAGCTACCATGAACACATAAGATAATTATACTATATATATATATTCTTTACTACTAAATAAAGATACGCAAGTTATATATATATATATATATATATATATATATATATATATACTTTACTACTAAATAAAGATACGCAAGTTGACAGTGTCTTTCATGTACGATCACCATAAAAGACCCAATGTACATATGTGATGAATAAGATATTTTACTAGGGGGAGCTACTAGTAAATTTGTTAACTTTTTGAAAACATTTTTTGCCAAGTTAAAGACACATTGAACAACCAAAAGATAAACTCAAAAGCTCATTTTGCATATTCTAAAAATTTTTTTTGCCAAATCCTTAGTCAGACCTGCCAACCCTAGCAACACCTCAGTAAGGCAGCCAACTTTTTCTGCAAGACCAGTTTTCGGTAAGGAGCAAGAAAATAAAATGTACTGCTATTGTCAACACAGAAACATGCACTTCAAAAGTTCGTGTGATCTGAAACTAATGTTACAAAAGCAAATTTTATGGTCAGTTTAAAACGGTAGGTGAAGTACACTTAGCCCTTAACTACCTCCAGCACAATTTCAGAAACTACATTTCCTAACTCCATGGAGCTCAAAGGCTTGTCAAGATTTCTCTGCTGGACGTAATTATTTTATTTGTTTTGTTTTTGTTTGTTAAGTTTCAAGTGGCAACAGCAATCATCTCTCTTGCTATGAAACTGACTCAATTCAACACAAAATAATGTCTATTAAATGTCGTTCTCTTTCCTGCTTTTTCCAAGAATCTAAATATTTCTTTCATATTGTATTGCTGAATGTTTAAACATTTTAAGAGGTTAATAGTTCCTTTCATCCTAAAAGTGTATTTGTTCACTGGACACTATTTTGAGAAATTGCTTTAATGATCATGCAGGAGTTTTGCATGAAAAATATGTTCAGTTGTTAGCATCTTAAGTACCAGTGTAAAAAACTGGTTCCATGACCAATTCCAATGAAGTTAATATGAAATCTGGATCAAATGTGGACAAGCCCATTTCCAAATTTGACCACAGTATTTTCACAATTTTTGATACAATTACATAAGGGTCATTTCAGTAAGACTTGTGGTCAATTCATAATGGTTGGCAGGTCTGCCAGTGCTCAATTTCATAAAAGGTTTCACAAATCTAACTACTGATCTACACACTAGTATCAATGGACCAATCTGCTCATGGGCCATCGTTTCCAAATGATTATGCCATCATCGCTGTACAGATTGTTACTCAATACCCTGGGGAAATCAAAGTTTTGTGAATACTGATGCCTTGAAGAATAGACGTAGTATCGTACATTAAACAGGATCATAAGAATAACATAAACTCCCAGATAATGAGAATCATTTTCCTTTCTATGATCGTATGTAAATACTTATATCCCTCTAAATGTGTGTAATTTTAATTATACACACTTAAGTCTTTCCTTCTTTTTTCTTAAACTACAATTAAACTATGCATAAAATATTTCCGAAAAAGATTCAATTACCTTTCCATGGACATTTTATACTGAAATAACTTATTTTAAAAACAAAAGTCCAACACTACCAATGGAGGTAGCCAATCGACATCCAATAATTTCCCCACAGACTTTAGAATTCAACTGGTTGATAGCTTGAATGGCTTTCCAAAACCAAAATACTGATGGAGCTGAACTTAGAAAGTGTCTTATTAATATGTCTTATTAATAGAAAGAAATTTGTTAGCACAGGAAGAGTAAACAGAATGCCATAGATTTCAGAGGAAAATCCCTACAATTCCCAAAGGATTTCAACACAAGTTTCACAATTCATGCAATTCTTCACCTAGTTCTGGCAACATTTTTAGACTGCACCATTTAACACAACTGCTCTAGTGTGCATCTCAATTTTTACAAGAATATCACAAACATTAAAGTTGATTTAGTGACGAGTATCGGCTTGGTAGATAGATCAACAGCATGGGCCAAATGATCTCTCATCAAACAAAAAAGAAAAAACTGCTGAATCAGTAAAACTGGCATATTTACAAAAGATGTACATAAAAACCTGATTCAAGAGACAACTGGGAATCTTCTCCCTGAGCTATCACAACCAAAAATAAAAATGCATCATAACGAATATCTACTGATTACATGTAGTTTGTGGTGTTTATTTTAACATACAACATACGGTAAAAAAAAAATAAAAAAAATACATCTCTCTTTTAGAGCTATTCCATTTACATGTATATGGTACCCAGGGAAGGAATTTTAAAAATAATACATGCCAGGGTCCTCTGATTACTGGACAAGTGTAGGTGACAATGATATGAACTTTTAAACTGCATCTATGGGTGACTACACATAAAAAGTGCCTTCCCAGAGTCCAAGCCATATTTTACTAGAACAGCCCTTACTGTGCAAAATGCCTCCTATTACTAACAGTAATGAAGTTCACATTGCTTGCTTAGGTTTCAAACTTTACAATAATAATCACTTGCAGCGGTAGTGTAGAATGTATAACATACAAACTGTGCCAAGAAAAGTATACTGTTAACATGCTTACATGATGCTTAGAACTGAAAGTACCTTGTACACGACTGAATAGAAATGCTGGTACCTAGAGTCTCTGATTTAGTTACAAGAGATTTATCGGTCAGCAGAGGATACCTAATATTTTTAACCAATGAACATATTAAAAAATATTCCCAAAACTTGGGGCTTTTCAATAAAAATTGTGAAGTAGAGTTAACAGTATGGCTATTACATTATAGTCTCACCAACCAGATCTGCCATTTTTCTCCTTCACTGGACTGAGTCACCTCCAGGTTATCCTTTGGCTAGTTGGTTATTTTATGTCATGGGTAGATGAGTAAAAAAAATAAAAAAAAAAAAAGGTGGCTATATTGTGTCATGAAGAAAAAGAATTTTAAACCTCCTGGCAGGTAGTGACATCTTTTATTTGTAATCCAAGAGAAAAGCGCTAGTGATAAAGTTTGTTCTGGACAGCAAACCCAACTTCTGACATTGTTTGCATCTAAATCATGTTCAACCTTTTGTTGCTAACCAGGTAGCAATTCTGCACATTTTCATATATATGTAAAAAAAGTTTGTATTTATGCCCAATACCTAAGGTTTTAAATACATTAAAAAATAACTTGTAACACACTGTACCCCAAATGACTAGGAATTGTCAATTATTGCCTCGGTTTTGATAATAACAAGAGAAAAAAATCCTTTCTCCTGCTCTTTGGTAAACCATGTGAACATAGCTCACTCAAGGTAAACAATATGGGAATTTATTGCTCTTCATTCCTCCCTCTGTATCGACATTATGCACTCTCAAAAGTTCATCTCATTTATAGAATGTCTCGGACTTGACCTGGTCACACCAACAACTTTAGACACCTTTGCTTTGTTCTCTCCATTCTTCGTTATATTAACAGCATTAAGTGTCTCATGTATGGATGATGCTTTTATTTGGAGACCCTAGACTTCACTCTGTCATGACTGAGGAATATAATGAGATTGCATTTAGAGTTGAGTATATATATGACAATTTGAGGAATGACTATTCTGCTACAAGTTACCCATTAAGGTGACCAATATTCAGACATCACTCTGTAAAAGCAATATAACTCCTAACTGCATGAGAAGCTCCCACTAAATCCAATACAAAATGAAGAGTTACATCTGTAAAACCTAGGCAGTCAGTGTATGTATAGTCCATTTTGGTGCCTGTCTTACTATATGGATTAAAATTGGTGGTCCATCTTTTTAACAAAGAGAATACAAGCTGTTTTGTTTGTTTTGACTGGTTGCATGTACTCCACATATATACTGGAAAAGAGCTCATGCATCTTAAATGCGCAGACCAAAATTCTGGATCAAAGCCATTTTCTTTCTATTGGTAAAACAGTTTAATTACATTGCATCAAATTTATTCATCAATAAAGTATTGATCTTGGAGTGCATTTATTGTTGTACTGAATTCTGTCTAAAATTTAACAACTTAGTTGAGATTCACTATTTTTTTAATTCCTAGTATAGGGGTGGAGAAGTTACAACTGAAAGCCATGGTCAGCACTGCATTATATTGGTTACTGTTATTTTGACAGGCAGTAAAGCAAGATAGCAATGTTCAATGCAGCAAGTGACATGCAGGAAAACCCTAATCATGTGCTTTCTTTGTTATCAAAATGACCTTGCATGCAGTCTTGTTACAAGTAATATACTTAAATTGAAATGGGCACTGCATATTAATTTATTTCACATGACATGGGTGTTTGACATGGTTTTGTCGGTTTTTCCTTCCAAAAGTGTCAAAATGTGCCAGCCATTTTATTTACTACTAAGAGATTTGGTAGAGGTTACTGGCAGTTATCCTGATCAATTGTTTATACTGGTACTTTTCTATCAGAACTGTGATTACAAAATAAATTGTTTGCCAAAAACATGTGAAAACAATCTGCACACAATCGAGTTTGAAACATCCAAAACAAAATGTTTGCAACGTAATCTTAACATTTAACAAGAAAGCCAGATTAGTGATTATTTACTCAAGTCTGAAAGGCCTTGAAGTCAGAATGTTCTTGCTGAATTTGATAATTTTTATTTTTTATTTTTAATTTTTATTTTTATTATTCTATTAAAGATCTTACTCTTTTCTTGTAACATTTGCCATGTTTAAGCCAGGATGCTGTCAGATTTAGTAAAATTATATTATTTTTTAAAGTCATTTAAAGGATTTCCTGTTAAAGTAATTGTGGCCGTATTTGTTAGCTAATCAGCTTCATTTGTACATACCTGTATGGCCTTCTTTCCATGCGTTTTTGTGAAATTCTGAGAAGCAGTTTTAGTGAAGAAGCTATTTAAACATTTTTTTTTATTTTTAGTAACAGCAGTTACACCTAAGCATCATTTGTAAAAATATGAATGACCTTCAAGCTAGAACATTAGTCAACAGTGGTCAAATCCATTGTAGTTCTTGTAGTAACAAAAGGTTTCTCTATTTGTTTTCTAACTGCACAACATCATTTGAAATAAATTAAAAACCCCAAGGCTAATATGCATTCTGTAAGATCTGGTCATATTTCTTCAAGCGGTTTTCCAGAAGAGGTTCAAAAGCATTTGTTATTTTTGTAAGGGTGGCAATCCAATGAAAACTGCTTAGTTGTTGCATTCACAAGATTCAGGGTCCTGGGTGGTTGAGTGGTCTAAAACATTAGCCTTTGCCAATCACTGCCATCTCACCTCTGTCCGCATGGGCTGAAACCTCGGACCTGGCCAATGTGATACATGAGAAAGCTTGCTAATGGCTTCCCATGAATCAGTGGTTCTCATCAGGATTTTTCCCCCCATTTCTTCTTCCTCTACCAGTTATACTGGCTGCCATGTATAGCCTATCATCCGCTGAAAATTGGCATTAAACCCAAACAACAATATTCACAAGATTCCGTCTTTTACTGCCTTCAGCTGGGACAAATGAAAGCATAGAGCTGTATGTGCATCTTCAGATGATAGTCATAATGCATGACTGACTGCTTTCATAAGAGTCTGTCATACTCTGATCAATGCAAAAGAGTATTAACTCTTGTAACAATCAGTCCCTTGAAGGAAATGACACTCTACTGGGCAAAAAGAATTTTCAGGAATTCAAGAGTTGGCTTTTTTCCTCCTTTAGAATGTCGAGTGTTGAAACTATCTCAGACATTCTTCAGTGATAAATACATTTTCAAATTAGCTGCTGTGGTGCAAATATTGTATATCAGCTTGCACCATTTTCATTTTGGACAAAGCTGACATCGTAGGAAGTATTTCAGTGAAAACCCCATATTATAATGATCATCCATTCATTGATAACCGTGACAACAAGATTTTTTTAAGTCATCATGGCAGCCATATTGGATGTATGACTGGCACCATTTTCACTTACGACTAACTGGTCATCATAAGAAGTCTGCTGGCCAAAACCTCAGGGTGACAAAGCCATCAGTCTGGGAGTAGAGATAACGACATGTTCAAGATATTATTTTCCTTTCAGGAGAAGCAATAAATAGATTTTCAAGACGGCTGCTATTGTGGAAGTAATAGATATCAGATAGGCACTACTTTCATTTAAGACCAACAAGATATCATAAGAAGTCTTTCAGCGAAAACCTTATGTTCATATGACCATCCATTTAGTTGAAATAGCAATTTTCAAGATGGCCACTGTGTGGCAGCTTATTGTATGTCAGACAGGCACCATTTTCATTTAAGACCAACTGGCCATCATAAGAAGTCTCAGGTGAAAAACCCTTGTCAATACAACTTTCTGCTACGGCCGAGTTACGGTTTTTTAAGATGGCAGTCATATTGGATCTCAGATCAGCACCATTTTTGCTTAAGACCAGCTAGGTATCATAAAAAGTATATTAGTGAAAAATACCATGTTAATATGACCATACATTCTGAAGGAGCAGCAAGAAAAAAAATTTTCAAGATGGCTGCAATGGCAGCCATATTGGATGTCAGATCAGCGCCGTTTTTATTCCTGACCAACCAGTTATCACAAAAGTCTTTTAGTGAAAATCCCACGTTGATATGACCGTCCATTCTAGAGTTGCCATAATCAAATTTTCAAAATAGCTGCTATAATGGATGTCTGGGCTGCACCATTTTCTAACAGGGCCCACTAGACCATGTGATGATTTTGTCGGTGAAGTTTCAGGACAATCCTTCAAGTAGTTTAAAACAAATAGTGATGATTTGTGCTAATGGACAGATGGAGGGATGATTGACAACAGACCACCCCATGAACTCTTCTGGTCTATGACCAACTTGGTAAAACTCGCAGAGTTGTGTGATTTGTTAAAATGTGCATCATGACCATAATATGAAGCAAGTTTTAAAAAAATTGAGAGATTCTTGCATTTACAAGATTCATTCATACATTGCTTTCAGCTACAAGATGAAAAGAGCAAGAACTCTAATAAATAATGTAGAAGACAGTAATGATAATCTGTAAAAAAAAGTGCATCATCAGAGGATGACCATATTTATTTACCCAAGTTTTACAGTGCTCCATAAAACACTGAGACAAGATGCTTTCACAAGATCCTCTCATACCATGCATTTAACTACGTGACAATAATACAAAATCTCTAAAAATGTCAAGCAGTAAAGTGATTTGTTGACATGCACATCTTCATATGATGACCTTAACATTTTGTAACATGTACTATTTAACAGCATGAATGAAAGTAAAAACACATACAAGGAATACAACTTTGATATTAGAAGTCTGTTTCATGATACACAATCACAAGCAAGATTGTGATACATCTGCAGGATTTTCTTAGAACAGTTTGCATCATACATGTAAATTACACATTTCCAAACTTTGATAACCAGTCTGCATGGAGTGAAGAAAATGGTGGCATTCTATGTATATAAAACAAAAAACCCAAATGCCACAACTTATTTAATACAAATACCGTATATACTCGCGTATAAGCCCATTCACATTTTAGCTGACACCCCCCCCAATGAACAGGTCTAACACTAAAAAGTGCACAACCTGCATATAAGCCGACCTTCAACTCCGAGACACCACAAGATGCACGAGGTAAGTTCTAAATGCATTTATTTAGGCAAACTTATATTAACAAATTACAAAAATACTTATGTTGGGGTTGGCATGTATGATTATTAAAAAGAAATGGTATAAACTTGTTTGAAACAATTTATTTAATTTTCTGTTTTCTATTGTTTTTGCCCAATTTAGATTTGTATATAATTTGATCAAACGATGACAAGAATTTAGCAATCGCGAGTTGCTGTAACACTACCTCTCCCTTCTGACTCAATTATTGTTTGTTTATGCATAATTGCATTGGACATTTTATATCATACAGCAGTTAATTGTTTTTACTTTGCCTTGAAATTGTAAATACCTAACTCATTAAAATGTGATCCCAGTATGACAACACAACAAACAACAAAACGGTTTGATTCAATGCTCGCAATTAGGCTGCTGAACATATTTATATGATGGTGCCACCGCATGTACATTGAAGGTTTTAACACGCGCTGAATGAAGTACATCCCCTGGAGTTGAATCATGGGCACTACTGCACTAAACTTTAATCTCCAAACTACAAAAATAAAGTTTCAGAAATAGTGCTTCGAAAATTATTCTAATACCATAAAAGCAGAGTTGTAGTTTGCTTTGATGTAAGCGACCTTACATCATACCTGTCAACTCTCACACTGGGAAGAAAAAAAAAAACTTCTTATTTTTGGCGTCGCTCCACACGTACCTCCCGATTTCATAACATCTCCCGATTTTTGCAGAGAACTGCCAATTATTATGTCTTTGATTTTCATTTCTCCTAAAAAGAAAAGTCCTACATAAAAGATATATCGTATGTAATCCATGGAAGCCATGTTCTGTTGTATCACCTGTGAATAATGTTGTGATGAAATAATTACTAGAAAGAATCTGCTTCTTCACTAAATAGAATGTTAAGTTCAAACATTATTCACGTAAATTTATGATTTTTTTTTACCTCTACAACAATACAAAAATAAACCAGAACAAAAAATAAACCACAAGAATAAAACTGTCAGCAATTAATTTCAATTCCAAGAATGATCACTATGAATTCTCTAATTCCAATGCTGTAACGCCATTCCCACCAAAGAAACTTACATGAGGGAACACTTGGCATTTTTATACCGTATATATCAAAGTTAATTACCATTGTTAAATTAAAGAAAGAATCAAAGTACATACCATGCATCAAATGTGTTCTCAAAAACCTAATTCAGAATACACGTTCTATAGCAAACAATACTAAAAGCCTTATGAGTTGACAATAAGGGAATAAGTCCATATATACAACAAGGGGAAAATAGTTGCCACATGTATGGTATCGTGAAGCTGCCTATTTAGGTACCTTTAGTTCAACAAAATTGGGAATCCTTTATTTGCCAATCAATTGCTGGTGCTTGCATAACACACAGTAGTGCACGGTTTCTTTGAATTATGACGGAGGGACAGCCGTTTTCACAAAATAGTTGCATCGATAAGGATTAACTTTAATTAGTCATGCTGGCCTTCTTGCTTGTTTATTTAAGACTAACTAGCTATTGTGCAGTTTGGCCACAGCTGACCAGAATATGAAAATTGGGCATGTCCTAAGGGAAAATAGGATGTGTCGTTTTCGAATTTCACGCATATTGGACCAGGAAGATCGAAAAATATTAAGTGAAAACAAGGCTATAAAAATGCCACGAAAAACTTCCCAATTTTATGTCCCAATCTCCCTATTGTTTTAGTCAGTCTCCCTACTTGGATTTTGAAAAGTTTACAGGTATGCCATACACGTTTTACAAAACTATGGTATTATGGAATTAAAGGCAATTACACATCCATGTACCGGTGTAGTTGCCGGTCAAAATTCCCTCTTAACACAAGCCAGTTTCAGGGTTTTAATGATTAACTGGCCTGTATTGCTGTCGGAAAACGAAAGACAAATCCCTCAACTATCAACAAAGGAGACACCGAAACATCAAGCTTTCCAAAGTTTCAAACCCTATGCAACTCAATGGCTTGTTGCTATCTCTCAACTGAACGTAATTCTTGGAAATTCTTTTTCCACGTCACATGACGACGCCAATCAAATCTCCCACTACGAGACATACTCAAATTGGCATGTAATGTCCAATAAACTTAATTGTGTCCTCTGCAGCTTTTATCCACAAGAATCTGAATACCCCTTTTTATTCTTCTGTGTTGATTATTAACACTTTTTTTTAGAAGCTTATTTTCCATTTTGTCTTAAACACGCATCGCTTGCTGGACACCATTTTTTAAAAAATTCTGTAATCAACAGTTTGATTAAGCAGACGCTTTGCATGAACAAACAGGTGAAGTAAAAAGCGTCTGGGGTGCTGCTGTAAAAGTTAGTCTGGTTCCCTGACTAAATTTACTAATTCTAATATGAAACCCTGATCCATATCAAACACGGATGAACCAATTATCTGTTCGGCAACGATCATTTTTCCATAGTTTTGGTTTTTATGCCGTAAGTTCGTATTTTAAGGGTAATTTTCGTAAGACTTACGGCAAAATCGTAACAGTTGGCAGGTCTGCAACCAGCCCGCAAATTATTTGGCCTGTATTTACATTTATTTACTTACGTGTTGGAGAAATAAAAAAATATGCACATGCAAAATAATAACAAAATCAATCATAGTACTTTATAATAGTTTAGTAAGTGTTGGGTCACTGAAATTTTTTCTTCCTGCGTATGTCTTAGGACATGGAAAAAATATTTTTTTGTCTCCCAAGATTTACAGCCATTACAGTTGTCAACAAAAAGACTTAAAGACTGTCACGTTTAAACATTGGCCCGTGGATAAACCGACCCCCTTCTTCCAGGCCTTTATATTTTCCTAAATTATTTGGCTTATATGCGAGTATATACGGTAGTTCTAACAATCACATCAGAAGTCTTTTCCAGCACACAGAAAAACCAGGTGTTCCAAATAGAGAATGGTTTGGAGATGAGACCATCATTTTTTGTCAGTCCTGCCATTTATTTGGCCGTAAATATGTTGTTATTGTTGTTGTAGAGTTTGACGCCATTATTCAGCAAAAGATAGGTTATACATGGTGGCCAGTATAAATGGTGGAGGAAGAACCAGGAAAACTCTGGAATGAACCACCGACCTACGAGAAGCTACCAGCAAGCTTTTTCACATACCCACATTGGCTGAGCTTGAGACTTGAATCCATGCAGACAGAGGTGAGAGGGCAGTGATCCGTAACAGTGAGCGCTTTAGACCACTCGGCCACTCAGGGCCCCTGGCCATAAATAAAAAGCTTTAACACTTTAACTTAATCTAAAGAACTTTACATTAATCTTAATCTTAGGTGAATATCTGGACACAGAAAAGGATGCCAAAGTAAATGTAATATGCATCTTCCACCAAGGTGGGTTTGAAGAAAACTAGAGTCTGGATGATTTAATGTCTATTTGCGGGTCAAGTCAAATAAACCAAATATTGGGATAATTCAGATTCAAATTGCTAAGGTTCTACTGTACCTGTACTTATTAATTTCTTTGGAGTAATTTGCTATCAGTGATAACCAAAGACATTTCACATTAAGCTCAAATTACACACTTAACACACTCCAAACACATGGCTAAATGCTGATCAGTTACAAGTTAGGTCTCCTTAAAGCTTCATAAAGTTGTAGAAATGTTATAGCTCATGAACGATACAGTCCCACTGATCTCCCAAATTATATTACATGGAATAAATACATTGTGGTTTCTACAATTACTTGTAGTGTGCTTTAGGTATGCAAGAGTTTTATAAATTTGCCTTAATATGAGTCAATAACTGACTGTCAAAACTTTTTAAAGATATACCACTGTAAAGAGTATTTTCACAGACTTTCTCAAGTTCTGTTGTTGCTGATGAACGATTGTGTACAATTTTAAAAAAATTATGCAGGGTACCGGATACATTTGCTTGCAAGTTGGGGTCCAATGGCAACAACACAGACCCTGACCTGCTGTCACATAATGTGTCTGTAGATCTAGTGATTATTCCAAATTGCATTGACCCAAATCTCTAGTGCTTCATGCAATCTGGATCTATGCAATTTGCAGTTGGATCCAATTTGTACACAATTATATGTAGCAATCTTTGGTTATGCAATATGGTCAAATAGCGACCACATTTTTGTTGTATTTCTTGCACTATTTACATCTTTCCAAATCATAAACTCATTTTTATTCATTTGCTCTTGAGAAATGGTAAATATGACACACAATGGTTGCATGCACAGTAAAGACGACAAACTCAAGAGTTCTTGAGAAAACCAAGGCAAACTGAGTAATAATTCAAAAGTCAAAAGAGCAACACAAAAGAGACAGGAAAGAAAGAATAAGTAAAGGTAGAGTGGAAAATGAAGTTTATAAATTTTACAGGGGACCTGGTACCTTTGTTGTTACCCATGTATTATTCAAACCACTGCCATTATTACCTGGTTTTGGTGTTCTTTGGGTGACAAAAATGGTATAATTGAGACAATGCTCTCAGGTGGACCAAACAAATCAATGCAACATTATGTAACAAGGAAATGTATAAAAAAGATAAATGGAGCACATAGTAATTATGAATTTGACGGGAGAATTAAATGTTCTTCCTGAGAATAGGTTGTATCCAAGAAAGTAATAAACCATCTTTACTGTACTCTGTGTTGACAAAAAAAGCTAACAGTAAAAAAAAAAATAAAATAATGATACCTCAATCAGTTCAACAGGTAGGTGGAGAGACAAAGCCAACATTAACTTCAAATTATCAAAATACCATTTAAAAATGAAACCATCATGTCTGAAACATTTTCTTGCAGTAAAGATGAATTACCAAACAGCTGAGCTTTCTCATTTGCCAAGGAATGTATCAGTAAAGAAAATTTGGCTGGGGCTTCCTGCTGTGTATGTACCTCATTTTTAGTTAGGTCTTGGTTTGGATCAACCATGAAACCGATGTAAACTTGTATCCATGAAATGTAGTGAAATCACTAGAGGTATTCTTTCCCTTCTGTACATACCACAGTAGTTTTTCAGTGCACATGTTAGTAGTTAATGTTATTAAGGAACATAAGGAAATTCCTGAGGAATTTTGTTCCAACTTTAATCGTATCAACAGCATGCTTTCATTATCCATGAGAAAATAGTTCATAAACTTTATTTTGTTTACAGAGAGGTTGTATATGCCACAAATTAATGGTGAATATTACAAATATAATTACATTTATTATACTTTAATCATATGTTTTACAGTGTGACATAGGCCAACGTGGCTGCGAAATATATTCGGGCCAAATCCAACTTAAAAAAAAAGAAAAAAAAAAAAAGAAAAAAAGAAAAGATTAAAAATCAAACACCCCCCCGTTTTAGTTCTTTACTAGTGTATGCAAATGTGTTAAATATATATATATTTTCCTTTGTAAGATGGCAAATTATTTAAAAATTGTTCAGGAGTGCACTTGTTTTGTGTCTGAACTGTCAAGTCCACTAAATATCATCTCATTTATTAATAAGTCAATATCTTGGCCCGGTGTTGACATCCCACTCAAAGTTTCCCTGCCTATAGATAGAAAACTGCAGACTTCAGTATCAAGACTTTTATTTTTATAAAAAGGCTCTCTAATGTCATGTCATCTTTCACAGTATTCAAATTACATCTTTTAGATTACAACTTGTACAACAATTAACATACACATAGCAAATTGTCTACTACATGGTACTGGCCACTTAATTTTCAGTTGGGGGGGGGGCAGTTATTTTCTTTTGAGCTTAACTATTTTCTTTTCTTTCATCTCAAGATAGCTAATATATTTTCCAAATTTCATCAATATGGTGTTAATTTGCTACAAATCAGAGCAATATATTGTTTCCAGCTATTGACAGAAATTAAATAATAACTGTCAGGCCCCTAACCAAGAACACTGAATTGTTGGTAACTAAAATAATCATGTTATCCTGTGGTATGCAAACCCCCCTCCCCACATGAAATCTGGTTCACTGATTCAGTTTTCCAACGAAAAAGTTGACTTGTGTCATCGAAGGTTTCAATATGCATGGAGATATGTTTCATCATGAGGATGGAAAAACAGTAGAGGAAGGAAGGACATATGCACGTATCTTTAACTATGTTTGGAAAAGATACTAAATATATACATGTCAAACATCAATAATAATAATAATAATAATAATAATAACAATAAATAATGTGCTTGATTCAATCAAAGCTGCAGTATTATGCTACCAAAACCATTTATTTTCAAAACTGATAGCAATATTGGATGATGCCGAGTGGACATGACAGAATTTACAATTACTTTTGGCATTAATAAAAAATGTCCCAACCACACTGAAAATTTCATATTAAAATATTTCCATATAAAGGGCATTAACAAACATTTGTTGGATGCCACCTAAAGTCATAATGTACAATGAAGACTGCTGATACTGTCTACTTTTTGTAAATTCACCCATTTACTTTTATAGGTTGATTGATATTTGAAAAGCCTATAGTCCATATCAATGAAAATACATTTGATCCAATTAATAAGCTGAAAGAAATAAAGAGTGTCTTATATTACAACTCACACGGGTCATGTAGGCATTCAACACCGATTATTTCAGTAATGGGTGTCATTTTTTAGAATTGGATCCTACATACTGTTAAGTGGCAAGTATTCACTTCATTTGGATTTGTATACATCCATATTCCTTCGGAAGGTCATTATTTAGACGCCCCGAGAGGTGCATACGGCAAATCAATGTTAAAGTACGTCAACATTTTTGGATGAAATGAAGTGTGATCCAGTATAATCCGGATTGAATGTTGCACACTGTGATGTCACAATGAAAGCTACACATTTTGATAAACAAATCTGTACTAACCTTGATTGTGACGATTCCACTCGGCATGCTCTTATTTTGACCCAAGTTTAGTACATGGCCACGATTGTAAAAGCCCATAGTGATTAATAATTTTCGTCTGGAAGTTTCTTGGTGACAGTTAAGGTGCAGAGCATTCAATAATCAGGATCGAATAAACTTTGGTTAAAGAAAATTGGTGTTAAATTTTAAAAGAACAATTTATATTTAATTTAAAATGAGTAAATGTGCATACATGACCCATGCGACTTGTATTATAAATGCAGACACTGCTTTCTGACCATATTCAGGGCATAAATGAACTTGTGGCAGTCTCTTGCGTATATCTTTAAAGTGAGAATCATAGAAATACGAGAGTTAAGTGAAATCCTTATCCCAGGCACACAGTGTTGAAGTAATTTTAAAAAGCATAATTATTTCAAGTAGCTGACTTTTGGGAGACCAGTGACTGTTGTATTCTCTGAGCTATAGCAATTAAAGTATGTTAAAAAAATTTAAATGAGAAAATAGGCAAAATTTACCAATGATGGACACCAAGCTACATGATTGGAGTGCATACAGTATGTAGTCACAAGATCTGAAAAATCCTATGTCTGGCAGCCTGGGACAAGTAAAACTTTTTTATTTTTAATTTGCTCAGTTTTATAAAAGAATTTAAAACATAAATCCATAATTTTGTGCGATTTTATAAAAATCCAGATTCTGGACAATTTGGTCATTTTAAGATTTTTTTTTCTCAGTCCAACTTAAACCTGTATAGCAGAAAAACATGCAACTTTTGGAAAACTATACAAGTATGGGTAAATGATGGGCGTGAAATGAGAGCCATCTGTGTGAAAATCCAATGTGAATAGTAGATGCTACTGTGGTATATTATTATTAACATCTTCCAATGCCTCAACCTTTTGATATATTGGCCAATCACTCTTATGATGACTTTGGAGGTAAAAACGAACATAATGATTTGACAATGAGTGGGAAATATTCTAAACTGATCTTGATGTTTCAAGGTTTAAAAAAACCCATCCACCCAATCCCTCCTCCAAAGAGGAGATGATGTCAGTTGACACATGACAAAAAATATCTGCAAAATGGTTTATAAAGCTAGAAATTGAAGTTTTCATAAACAGCCACACTGACCCTGCTCTCTACTGCATTTAGCATTCAAAACCTTCAATGCCCATTGTTATATACTCCATCTTGTGAAACCTCATACCACACATAAGAATCCTTGACCCACTTCAAATGCTGTAGAGTTCAGTTGAAAAGATGAGCCCATATTTCCCAAAAAATGTGTCCTCCAACTCCATTTCCAACTGTCATCTACTTGTCACCGTGAAACAAGATACCCAGTATAATCATCCCCTCTTAAACTGGTGTTGATACATAAACAATTACAATATATCATAAAAGTGCAGTTATAATCAGTGACTGAACTAGTTCAATATCAAAGCATTAACAAGATGAAAAAATGTGTAATGTAATTGGATACACTACTACGCTTAAAAAAACCTGAATAAAGACCTTAATATAAAATGAGTCTTTTAGTCTTGTGTTGATAATAAGCACTGTTGAGCTTCCTATACATTTGTTAGCAAACAGATGACATGAAGAATATAAACCTGTAACTGATTAATCATATAATCATCATGCCAAGATTTCTTTTTCTATGGCCAAGTTTGGTTCTATTTATGACAGGAAAAATAAATACTGCATGTGAGCAACTGGTTCAAAATGTGTTCAGAAACTTCCTAACAAACCCATGACCACTTAAGAATTGCCAAGAATTTCAACACACAGTATAGTGGGTTCGATATTCCATATTTATCCCCAAAGCCATAATGATCAAGCACGGATAGTTAATACTGAGCCCATGCTACAAGAAATAAACAAATTATTGGATTCCAGTTTCCATTTATTACTCATTTTAACTAGTTATAAACACTAAACCAAATAATTGTTAAATGTTTGGAATATCTATCACCAGATTAAATTCCTCTTCTTCACTGTCATCAAACATCGGTGCAACAGCTAGAGGGTCATCACTTACAGAGTTTCCTCGACCAGATTTCTTTCCATTCTTACTTCCTGACTTGTCACCAGATTTCTCGGTGGCAGATTTGTGCCCCTTCTTTCCATCAGTGTCTCGCTGGGACTTCTTAGCCTTTTCTTTACTTTTAACATTAAATTTATTATTCGACTCCTTTGCTTTATTTGTATTTTCAGCTTTATTATTTGACTCCTTCCCTTTTTCAGTGTCCTCTGATTTCTGTGCTGTTTCACTAACAGAACTGGTTTCAGAAGTTTCATCTGACGAGGCCTGGTCCTCGACAGATGCAATAAGACTTTCAAGTAACTCTTCATGATCTGTACAGAAGAGTTTGCCATCATATTCTTTGATATTTCCCTCTATGTGGGCATTACAGAAGGAATTGGGACACTCAACACACAACTGTACTGAAGGCTTTCCACAAGTGTCACAGTGATGCCATGGACAATCCCATTTGCCTGAGATAAAGACAGACATTGTAAGCTCTTGTGACACAGCATGATAGATCAGGGTAATAAAAGCTAGTTCTTTCATGTAATGGATACAACATATAAAACAAGTAAATATGTAAAATAAATCTAATTTTTAAATTTTTTTTGGACCCAAATGAAAATCCAAATTTTACCTCAATGTATGTAAGCTACAAAAAAAATTTCAATGCAGCAGTCAAAATTAAACCAAAATTTTACATTTTGGATCTAAAATAATAATTTGAATGGAATAAGGTCTGGCCTCTAGTCCATGTGATATAAAAATTGAGAGTGGATGCAACAATATGATGGAGCTGCATCCTAAACTACTACGATTTTGTTAATTATAATTCACTACAATTTCCAAGAAGTGTGACCTGGTCTCAAATAACCAATATAAATTACTCCCCCCATTATAATGTTGTCCATGGAGAAACAAAAGAGACTGCTTAAAAATGAATCATATGATACATAAAATTTTACTACAACTGAATATATGCTGTGTAACAGGAAGCAAAATCATGAAGATCCTTATAGTGTGGGAGTACCGTATTTAAAACCTTACTGCACTGCTTGTAAGCAGAATATTCACTCAACCTTGATCATTTACACTTCATTCTGCAAGTGTGCATGTATCTAATGTTGATGCTGACTTTGGTCCCTGTGTAAGTTTGTTTACTAATCCTTACAGAGCCAATATTATTTTAAGACCTAAATATAAACGGCCTCAAATATGAAATACACAATGGACCAAAGTATTCACCTACCATCCTGGCAGCTTGTATCCCCCCTACTGATTTAAAAATGAAAGGCATGACTGATATAAAACCAATGCACAAAACCTAGTCATTTCATTAATCAATTTATAATTTCTAACATGATCATTGCCAGTGGGTCTCCAAGACTTGTCTATTTTGCATTTCAATCCAAAATGGAGTTTTCAGCGTGAAAAAAACCCCCACTCCACTCCAAAACCCCCGTCTGCTTTGTATCCTTTTTCTGATTCCTTGGACAACACATACACAGAAGGTAAACCCCACCACCCAAATCATCTACATCCAACATTTGAAATTTGAGATTTTAACAAATATGGACAAACTAAAAAGGGCAAGCGTTGAAAGGGATTTAACTCCTAACTTTACAGAATTATTCCAAACATATTGAGGATGATGAACTAGATATTTGTGTTGTCTGAAATAACAGACTCTTGCCCATGCAATTCTGGCAGCAGTCTTAGTGAAGACTCTCTTGTTTGGATTGAAGCACGAAGGAGATGACAGTGCAAGATGCACTCTGGCGACATTAAGGTTAGAAATTATAAGTTGATGAATAAAAGGATTATGATTTCAACATTTTTATATCCTTGATGCTTTTCATTTTTAAAACTGGTATGGGGTTAAAGGCTGCCAAGAAAGTGGGCAATTCTCTAATACCTGTACTGTCCTTAAATAATTATCATTAGAATATATTTTGTGTGTGTGTATATATATATGTTAAAAGAGTTTACCCTCTTTAGGAATACATGGAACTTTTCATGTCTGGAGGCTCATCCACTCTCAAAACATGGTTGCAACCATTAAAAGAAATGCATGATCATTTTTTGTGACTTGTATTAAGTGGTAACGTTTATCAGGAATGCATTGTGGTAGGTTCTGATTAGTTGGTTCACGTTGGGTTTAAATGCCATTTTTTCAACATATGGTAGCTTATATATGGCAGCCAGTATAATTGATTGATGAAAAACCAAGGAAGAACCACTGTCTCACAGGAAGCTACTGGCAAGCTTTCTCACATACCCACATTGGCTGAGCATGAGACTTGACCTCGCACGGACAGAGGTGAGATGTCAGCGATCTGTAAATTTGAGCACACTGGACCACTTTGCCAGCCAAGGTCCCTGGATGGTTGAGGAAAATGTTATTATTTAAGGTAGGTTTAGCAGACACTTTCCATAAACGCTTGCTAGCACCTAGACATCAATTCCAAAGTGTTTACTGTCATGCCAGATTTGATGAAAAAGAGAAGCATGTGCTTATTAAGGCATGTGCAGCTAGTATGGTGAATACTGCACATGCATATGCCCACATCTGTTATAAGACATGGTCACACTACTTTATCTTTTCTTAAGTCAGATCTGCTAACCCTAAAAAGACCATCTCAGTAAGGCAGTTGATTTCACCCCCACCCTCCAAGTTTGATCAGTTTTCAGTAAGGTGTAAGAAAATACAAAATACTATTTTAAAATTGGAAAACATTTAAAAGTTTGGTATTCAAAACATACAGCGATGGTAAACATTATCTTCGCCTGGAAAGTTTGTTAAGTATATGTAGACCTTATTCACTACTAGTACAGCTGCACAAACTTCAGTTCCAAACCCAATGCAACTCAATGGCTTGTTGCCATCTCTCAACTCAATGTAATTCTTGGAATTTTTCCCCATTTCACATGACGATATCAATCAAATCTCCTGCTATGAGACACACTCAAATCAACATGTAATGTTCATTAAACCTTTTCAATTCTTTTGAAATGATTAACAATTTTTAAGAGGCTTATTATCCTTTCGTCTTCAGCATGCATCACTTGCTGGACACCATTTTAAAAAATATTCTATAATTAAGTTTCATCTTGCAGATGATTTGCAAGAAAAATGTGTGCAGTTTAAATTGTCTGAGGTACTACTTTAAAGTTAGTCTGGTTCCCTGATTAACTCAAGTACATCTGATATGAAACCTAGATCCAATTCAAACAGGTATGAGCCAATTGTCCATATTTTATCACAACAATCACATTTCCAGTTTTTTATTTCATTCCTCAAGTCAATACTTTACGGGTTATTTTCGTAAGACTTGAGGCAAAACTGAAAGGATTCTCAGGTTTGACAAGTTAAACCAGATCATTCCACTTTAAGCACACAGTAACAGTAACAGTAAGGCAGGGTGTCAAGTTCTTCAATTTTCATGACTTTAACCAAAGATGATGTACATCTTACCATGTGGAGGTTTATCTAGACCCAGACACTCAAGATGGTAGCTTTTAGGACATCCACCCCTGTCACACATGACCAATTCGCCACCTTCACCACAACGAAAGCAATCGTCATCATGCTTTCTCTTCACACTAATCTTTTTCTTCTTTTTCTGCTTGGCCTCTTTAGATTTTTTCTCTTGAGCAGCAGCAGCTGCAGTCTAAAATTGAAAAAAAAACAAACCCAAAAACCCACTGTACAAGATCTTTCCATTCAAATTACAAAATTTGAACCTGTAAAATATTCCAAAAGGGCAATGTATATGAACTTGAACAATTAAAAAATAATTGCAGTTGTTTTAATGTTTACAAGTTTTACCATAGCTATAAATACTTCACACAGACATCAATGCTGAAAACATGTTTGGATAGCTTGCCTATACTCACAAGGTACGACAAAGCTTCAAGAAAATGCAGTCCACAATAAAAAGTCTTTTCTCTGACTTCGGATACAATGGATCTCCTACTGTTGTTCTTATTAAGTGAAATATGGGATAAAACTGATAATGAACTGAGGCAACTCACCTTTGGACGGACTCCTAGAAAACCACTACAGTTGGGAGCCCCACATCGACAAACAGTCTTCTCATTTCCCAGGCAGTCAAGGTTGTAGTTGAACGTTAACTCTGAACCTGTAACAAAAGTTAAATTGTTCAAAATGTAAAGAAAGGAATTTCTTAAAATTTAAAGCTCAATAAAGTAAAAATAAGATACTGCAACCCCACCCCCACTTCAAAAAACCCAGAACTCAAAATGAAAAACTGGCAACTTAATTCATCAGCACGTATCAATGCTGAAGAACTGAAAAACTGAACAATATTAAATCATGATTTGAACACTAAACTTCAACAACACCATTAACAAATTCTGTACTTTTAGCAACAACCATTTAGGCAAAGAATCTGAAAGTTGTGTAACAGAGAGAGAGAGAGAGAGAGAGAGAGAGAGAGAGAGAGAGAGAGAGAGAGAGAGAGAGAGAGTATTAAAAAGAAGTACCTGCTGTAATATCTTGCAATGCAAATAAGCCAACACGAACATCCCCATTAACATGCCATTTCTGGGTCTCCAGGTTAGGGTTACAACTGTGGTTCATGAAACGTGACCAGTTACCCTTTGGCCCAGCATCTATTATCCTGCAATTTGAAGAACAAGATGTGAACTAATATCTGAACACTTCTACCCCTTCCCCCTGAGATGCTGCCAGAAATTTCCTCATGCGGGGAGGTCCTTAACATGTTCCTAAAGAAGAGGGGTGGTTCCAAGTACTGATTTGTCAGTCAAATACTGCGTCATGCTTTTCTGTGTAATTTTCAGTCAGTGTTTAACCTTCAAATCCTCATCCCTTGTGTCATCCCTGAGCAGGCAATCTTTCTGTTTACCTTTTGACACAACCCACTGTTGATCAAGACCGTTCATGCTTATCAATGCACCAATTTGCAATACTCATCCAGAAGGCAATTCAATCAAAATCCCTCAATAGTTTCTGCATTAATCACAATAGATCTTGTTTACGAGTGCTTGCCTGCAAACACCACATCTGATTAAATATACATCAACTCAAACCACGGACAAAAAGACAAATGCATTAATAAGATAATCATTTATTCTGAAAACAAATTTTTTTTAAAAAAAAAGGGTTGGGGGTCAATGCTCGAGGGGGCAGAGGGTGTACTAAAAAGAAATAATTTAAAAAAATTCTAAACTGGCACTCCTGGCACCTATTGCTCATTTATTATGTATAACTAGTACTTAATATTTCATGCCCACCCACCCCCTTGAAAAATTTGGGGAGAGAGAGAGAGAAGAAAAAACAAAAATAGAAGTCAAACCTTCAAACAAATTGGACAAAGTGGCCCTTATGGAGAGTGAATTTTTTTCCATCCTTTATATACCCCAGAAAACTTGGGGGCCAGACTGGCTGGAGGTACATAACTTTATCCCACTCTCAATAAAATAATTATTTGCAATAATATCTTTAATAATAAATAATAATAACAACAATAATAATAATAATACATAAATAAATAAACCATACCTTAATCCAAAGTTTATAAATAAACCATACCTTAATCCAAAGTTTATATTTGCCAGGTAGACAAATATTCATTTCCCTGAAAAAGTTTATACTTGCAAATATTCATTCCAATGAAATTCTCAAATGCCATTTTTACACATGAAGTGAAACCCACATACTTATGACATAAGGCGCAGTAGACAGAAGACTAGTTCTTGCTGCATACCAATCGTCATTATAATCTATAATGTAATATCCTGTGAACTGATGCAAATTTTTAATTATGCATACATTTAAAAAGTAACTTTGAAAATGTTTTTTTTTTTTAAAAGGTATGCATAATGCATAAATATTCATGTCATGGTCCATGGCAACAACAGGTATGTAACGAGACCTGGTCCTTGACCAGTATGCTTTAGTGGCAATGTTAACTTCTTGGAAAAGCTGTCACGAGTATTTGGCTGTTAATTTCCTGCTCCATCAATCCCCACACATTTTTAATATCTGGGTCTCCTTTAAACTGTGCAGTTTGCTGAAATAAGAAGTTGTTTCTTTGTGTATAAAAACTAATTCTGAATAAATGCAGGCCAGAAATTGTTCTACAAATTACCCATCTGATATATTCAGCCACTTACATTGTGCAGTCTACTGGTAACCTGACTGCGCTCAACAACAGGAATACATAACTGTTGCCCTTCCTGCTTTTGCCAAAAAATTCTGAATATTTCTTTTTATTCTTCTATGCTATTTCAACTTTATAAAAGACTTTACCATCCCTTTCATTTTGAACTTATATGGTTTAATGGATGCCATTTTTAGAAAATCCTTTAAGTAACACCTTGATGATGCAGACATTTTTAAAAATATGTGCAGTTTAAAGCATCTGAGGTATTTCTGAAAAGTTGATCTGGTTTCGTTACCAAATTCATTGATTCTAATATGAAACCATGATCTGAATCAAACACGGACAAACCAGAATTTGGATTTAACTGTAACTATCGTAATTTTTCCTATTCCAAGTCCATATTTGTGTGTGTGTGTGATTTAAAAAATTTTCAGTCATATGGCTACTATGTCTGCAGTGTGGCAGTTTATAGTTATGTCTAGCAATGGGGCTTCATGTCCTATCCAATCACATTATCCTGACACCAGGCCAACCAGTCCTAACATTAGGCTCTTAATGCTGAGCGCCAAGCGAGGCAGCCGTTAGTATCATTTTTATGTCTTTGGTATGCTGGGATTCAAACCCGTGACTTACTGCATCCGAGGCAGATGCTCTAACCACTTAAGGCCACTGGAGTGGTCAGTCTGTATTGTAAGGGTAATTTCTGTAAGACTTGTGGTAAGACTTGTGGTCAAATCATAAGGGTTGGCAAGTCTGTAATTGATCACACTGGTGTAGAAAGAAAAACTCTTCTCCTTCCCCATTCCTGCATATAAAACTACTTCAAATTTTATCCCCAGCATTATGATTTTTCCGGAATTTATGAATTTGCAATGCAGAATGCTGAACAAAAATATTCAGCACTTTATAAAATTGGGAATGACTGGCATCTGACAAAAACATGAACAGCGGGTTATTTACCTTGTCTGTCCCACATTCAGTTTTAAAAATTTATTTACCTGTCTTTATCAAGTGTCAGCATGTAGAAGTTGGTAATGTTGTTCTCATGAGCATACTGAATTCTCCTCTTACACTCTTCCTCATCCACCAGATCACCAACATACTCATTAACAAACTGACCCTGAAAATTGAAGTTAAAAAAATATTTGTAATTACTCGTTACTTTGAAACAAGCTAATGATCACCTACTGGTCGAGCCCACCCTTGAGCTTTTGCTTACTTAGTATTTTACACATACCAATTAATCTGACCCAGTGACTAAAAGTACTTGAAAAACTGACCACACAAAATAACTTCAAGATTTTCTGAACACATTTCCAAATATTGTGATACAGAAATTTAAAGCTTTTAGTGATAAAGTTAATTAAAAATTGTGTCTATTCTAACTGAAATAGCACTTTTGAACAAGAGACCCAAATGGCCTGATATTCCAAATGCGGCCTGCGTCACAGCTGACCATTTAATTAAACATTCTCACGTAGTATTGTAACTTGTGTAAATCATCTCCTAAATTTTATATCATGTAAACTTCACTATTTTTATTATAAAATTATTTCATCACACAAAGGCATAATTAACATACCAAGTTTCTTGCTCATGATAAAATTATCAAAAGGCTTGATGATACAAGCGTATATTAGAAGTCTCATCAATGAAGGATCAGAAATGCAGATTCCAGAGTGGTAACAATGTCAGCCCATCGGATGCAAAATAACCTCGCTAGTATGCATGAATTTTGCTCATTTTTGAACTGATTTAAGATCTTGTAAGAAAGCTCACATTTAAAGTTAGACTAAAATTAGACAAAAAATACTGCTTCTGTAGTAGCAAGAAACTCGAGATTACCTCATTAATTTGTTTGAATCTCAATCATGATGTAACTTGCTGATGTTCTTCATGATACAAGACCATATTTCAAGTCAGATCAAAAAAAGTGGGAAAAGCCAATCACATGCATAATGATCTTTTTTTTTTTCATTACTGAAATTTTCCTAGATTTCAAGTTTGATCAGAACTGATTTAGAAATGAGGCCTCCCGAGTTGTAACAAGCTAAGCCAATCATATTCAATTTCACCTTAATTAATATGCATGGATCTCACTTATAATCAAACTCTTCCAGAACTCTGATACAAGGGCTGTTCAGTAAAATATATATGGTTCCCAGGGAAGGCACTTTTAATGTAGAATAGTCACCTATAAATGCAGTTTCGAATCTTGTCTTGTTTTCAGATCAATTCTTTGGGTAATTTGGCAAATATTTTGAAAAAAAGTACCTTCCCCGGGTACCATGTATGCTTAAATGGAATAACCCTAAACATTTATTCCAAATTTGATCCAAAATGGATCAGAAATCTGGCCTTCAGCATTGCAAAAGGCTGGAAGGTACAAGAAGGAAAAACGACACCATTTGTCCCCTAGGGGAGTGTTACAATTTACTCGGAAAGAGTGCATTATATGTGTGTATGTGTGTGTGAGTAGGGGCTTATTCACCAAATTGCTGTTATTTTTCCAAACTTACCAATGGGTGTTTGGATAGTCTCTTTTCTCTGCAGTTCCAAACCATAAGCACACTTGACCTTATGGGCAGATGCAGTAAAAAAATATCATGCTTTTCAACAAGGAATGGAATAACTTGCCTTCTTTATATCTTCCAGGCAATGCAAGCCCCATCCTCTTCCTTCGGTGAGCCTAGCTTCCTGACGTGGATAATTTCTCTTAGTGAAATTCTGATTCTCACATTTCTCACCAGCAGGACAAGTTGCTGGATGGCACTCGTATAGCATCATCCGATTAAAACAGTCACTGTCTGGGCCACAGGGGTGATCCATTGTGGGCTTGCATTCGCAGCGTGGAATATCAGCAATATTCCCTTTATTAATTTGTACATTTCCTATGGGAATATTATTCTGAAAAGATCAAATATGCTGATGTATAATTAGCTTTTGATGTGAAACAAGGGTTAAGAACATATAGAATATTATGGTACAAAATAAGACTGACATTCAAGCAAGTCTAGCTGCCCATTGGAAGTAAAAATGTTGGGGACTAGTGGAATTTTGCCTGGATCTAATTTGACTAGTGAAAAAGAAATAAACCAGGAGTCCTTTGAAGGGAATGACAGTCTACTGACTAGAAAAACCTTCCAGGAAATGAAGACAGTACTGCTTTGTTGTCTAAACTGCTGAATGTTGAAATCACCTGATATTCATGATGATAACAAGGTGTGTTTTGTAAAATGTGGGAAAGCCGAGAACAGCTCTCCTGGCAGTGTTGAGGAGTTATTCACTCTCTTCAAATCTTTACATCATCATTTATGACACATAATGTCAAATATCAAAATGGTGGAACATGTAAACATCAGTATTTGTGAAATGAAATCTGGGACAGAAATTGAGAAGTTATCTCAAAAACATCTGGAAATCTTTGTTTTGAACAACAAGATTCAGGAAAGCGATGGCTCTCTCTCCTGGCAGCAATTTAATGAGCATGATGGTGCATGAGACCAATTGCATCCATCAAAACACAAGCCCTGAAAATTATCTACTTCATAGTGGATGCAAGACCCACTAAAGATCATAATAATTCTTTCGGTGAAAATCCTATTTCAGTATGACCATCTATTCTGGAGGAGTATTGTCAAGAGGGATGTTGTGGCATAAGTACTGGAAAAAAGACTGGAAATATTTTCACTAAAGACAACTTGATGTTAAGTCTTTTAATGAAAAAACCCTAAGTAAACATGACCATCCATTCAGGACATGTAGCATTAACAAAATTGTGAAGCTGGCTGCCATGGTAACCATACTGTATGCTACACTGGCATCATTTTAATTTATGACAAACAAAACATCATAACATGACTTCTGATGAAAAAGTGAGGTCGATACAACTGTCATTTTAGTAGAAGCAGCCACAACAAGATTTTCATGATGGCTGATACATTGGTACCATTTTCATTTCGGCCAAGTAACATTCTAAGAAATCTGGTGAAAATCCCATGTCAATATGGTTTTCCATGTTGGCCATAGTTGAAGTAGACCACTTTCATTTAGGGCTGTTCCAGTTAAACATACTTGGGACCCTGGGAAGGCACTTTGGATGCGGGGTACTCACCTGTAGATGCAATTTAGAATTTTCTTATTATTTTAATATGAACTCTATGAAATCAAAGTACCCTGGCATTATTTTTACAAAATGCCTTCCGTGGGTACCTTGTGTGCTTAAATGGAACAGCCCTTAGAAGCAACTAGATATCAAAACAATCTTTTAGTGAAATCCAGATGTGACAAGATCATGCTTTCAAGGGTATCTGCAAGTTCATTTTGAAAATGGTCACTCTAAAGTATACTGACCATGCATTCTGAAATAGTGATTACATTTTGAAAATGGTCACTCTAAAAGTACACTGACCATGCATTCTGGAATAGTGATTACATTTTGAAAATGGTCACTCTAAACATACACTGAACATGCATTCTGGAATAGTAATTACATTTTGAAAATGGTCACTCTAAAGTACACTGACCATGCATTCTAGAGTAGTAATTACATTTTGAAAATAATCACTCTAAAAGTGCACTGACCATGCATTCTGGAATAGTGTTTACATTTTGAAAATGGTCACTCTAAAATACACTGACTGTGCATTCTAGAATAGCGATTACATTTTGAAAATGGTCACTCTAAAAGTACACTGACCATGCATTCTGGAATAGTAATTATATTTTGAAAATGGTCACTCTAAAGTACACTGACCATGCATTCTGGAATAGTACTTACATTTTGAAAATGGTCACTCTAAAGTACACTGACCATGCATTCTGGAATAGTAATTACACTTTGAAAATGGTCACACTAAAGTACACTGCATTCTGGAATAGTAATTACATTTTGAAAATGGCCACTCTAAGTACACTGACCGTGCATTCTTGAATAGTAATTACATTTTGAAAATGGTCACTCTTGACAATACTTCTCCAAAATGAGAAACTCCAAAGGATTTTTTAGACTGGTGGTAAAAAACTATAATGGAAGATATCTGTGAGGCTTCTGACAAGAATGTGCTGACCAGGTACAAGCAGTAACCGACATATGTTGGGATTTGGAACCAGTAAGAGGGAGACAACTATTGCCTGGCTTCTATAAGCAAGCAGAAGAGGTTTTAGCACTTTTAAGACTAAAACAAGCTAGAAAATGTCTTTCTGCTTTGGCTTTCAGTGTTGCTGGATTTTCGAAGTAGTGAATATTCTCTTCTCCTAGCGTACTGTTATTGGATAATGTCTTTGAAATATAAAGGTTAAACCAATCCCTCAAACATCACAATGTTACAGTAGTATTTATTGCCTTTTCTGCACACGTAAGGATTTGTTATAAAATACTTTTCTTATTTATGATTGCATGATGTGACACAATTAGTCTGTTTGATGCACCCTGAATAGCCAAAGTGAAGTCTCGTAAAATTTACAAGAAAAATCTCAACTTTTTCACAATAATTTGAGTTTAATAGATACAAATTCTGCATATGTATCACCTGTGTTCTAATTCGTCCAAAGTGGTTAATTTTTAAACTATTGCAGTATCTGAAAAAAATGTAAACCATACCTTACAAAAATTCTATAAAAAAATTCTGGATTTCCTTCAGGTATCACTTAACAGAGTCACAATCATGTAGGAAGTTAACTAGAATAAAATGAAATTTTACAGGTTGCTAGAATCTAAATTTTATAGCAAGAGATGTCAAATTTTTATTACTCCAGAATTTTCTTCTTCAATCAACAATAATAGTAGTGTGTCACTTGCTTGGTCTCTTCAGCTGAAAATTACTACATCAAGACAGGTAGTCATCAGATGCAGATAGCAAATCAGAAATGTACATAAATCAACAAACTTTGAAGTGAAGTAAAATTCAATTTTTTCTGGGTTTAAGCAGTCAGCTCTTGTACAAGACTCTTACCTTAACATGCTTGTAATAAGGTGGTTTCTTTTTATTTTTTTCCATTTCTATTTTTTCTTTATCATCTTTCACAGACTTCCAGATTTTATATGCATGGGCTGCTTCCACTAAACCTGTAAAGAAAAAGGTTTTATATAAGAACATATACTTCTTCAACAGATCAAAATTGTGATTAATTTAAAAAAGAGGAAACTGAGTTCATCTTAGCTGCAAATCTATAAAAAGTAATCTACATGTTTTGATTTATTCAACAAAAAAAAGTAGCAATATTTTCATATCTTGTGACTATTTTTTTAATACTCATTACTGCATGTAGAATTGACCTTGCAATTGATTTTGTTCATTTTTGAGACATTTTGACCTTCTCTGCGGCCTCTGAATTAGTGCTTAAAAATAAAAGAACCCTCTTGTACCTGGTCACTGGGGGCAAGAATTATACTATATTTGATTTTAGTCTTCAGTTTTGTTGCCGAAAGTGACAGACAGAAGATCCTGATAATATAAGCATATATTTTAAGCTTTATCAAAATCAGATCAGAAATGCTGCCTCCAGAGTGCTAAAAAGCTCAGCCAATCAGATGCAAGATCACATATTTTATACACAGCAAGAACTCTAGCATATTTAGTTTTACTCTTTCCAGTTTTGCAGGAAAGAGATGGGCTAAAGCTCTTAATGATACAGAATACTGTGACATTTCTTTTCATGCTTTGTAACAAAATACATTTTCATGGGTACTTAAATTCATAGCTTTGCCTGTCAAAGTTTGCATAGTTGAAGTATTAGAAGCGTGGATTAACCTGTACCAATACCCAAAATAAAGAATACAACAGTATAAAATAATGCTGTCAACTAATGGCAGTCTCTTCAATGGTTAAAACAATATTACCAACTGCAAAAAGCACAAATCAAACCTCTCGGAATAAATCGGTCACACTCAACATCACTGAGAGATAATGTAGACAACACCATTAGGTTAAATGGTTGTATGATCTCTTCCTTAAAACACAGTCCATAAAGATGCATGATCAGCACTTTCTGATGACCATGATGTGACACAGTAGCTCAAGAGTGGTAAAAAACTTGAATGGCTAGAATAATGTCATCATTCTACATGAACTGAACATCTGATCAGCTACACCACGCTCAATGCAACTAGTAAGCAGTGTCAACATTTAATGTGTTCAGAGCCATCCTAAGTGTGAAGATGTTAACTATACTAAAAAACAATGGAATCACTCCTCTGTTGGATCTTCCCTCATGTATGTTGTAGTTGTTGGCTTTAATGCTATTTTTCAGCACAAGATAGGCTATATATGGTGGCCAGTATCAATAGTGGAGAACCCAGAAAAATCCTGGAAAGACCCACCAACCCACAAGAAGCTACTGGCAAGCTTTCTCGTGTACCCACACTGACCGAGCCTGAGACTCTAACCCATGAAGACAGAGGTGAGAAGGCAGTGATCCATAACAGTGAGCACTTTAAACCACTTGTCACTTGGCCCCCCACCCCACCCATCATGCATGAACCAACTTAAACCAGTTTGACTTGAAAATAAATAAAGACTACAGGAAATTTAAAATTACATTTCCTCAACTGGCAGGTCATGGCAACCATCACAGAAAAGGAAGATGTCACTGGTGAAGCTAAGTGTACTGTACTGGTAGTGGACCATACAACTTCATCAATCAAACACTTCATTCCCAATGGACAAATGTGGCTGATATGAAAATTTTGGAAAGGTTGGAGCTAATTATTTTTGGTTTTGAGAAAGCTGGACTTGTTTAACTGAACAAACTCAGGATTATTTACCTGCCGAGCATTTGTGTGTACCAGCAAACGACTCACACCATGGTGATCCAGTGATTTGGACTGAAAATCACTGAAGCACGAGCTGCAGTACTCAGCTGTAATTAGTGCATATACATATTGTTTTCTTGGTTGTTGTTGTTATAGGGTTTAACGCCATTTTTCAGCACAAGATAGGCTATACATGGCGGCCAGTATTAATGGTGGAGGAAGAACCCTGGAAAATCCCGGGAAGAACCACGGACCCACGAGAAGCTACTGGCAGGCTTTCTCACGTACCCACGTTAGCCGAGCCTGGATTCGAACTCACGCAGACAGAGGTGAGATGGCAGTGATCCGTAACGGTCAGCGCTTTAGACCACTCGGCCATTCGGGGTAATTGTTTTCTTGGTAATTGTGCTTCAATAAATAGTTCTAGTATTTTACAGTTATGTTTTTCATTGGGATTAAGCATGAATTGATAAAATGAGATGCGTTTTTATATACTTTGACATGTTTCATTTGAATCAGATACAGATTTGAAAGCTTATAAACATAATTTGCACATAATAATATCATCTATTCTCTCTTTAATTTCCACTAACGCTAGTGTGTGAATACTAATGCTTTTCTAATTTCCCTCAATATGTTTACTCATCTCAAAACATCAATGGTAATTACAGCTACTGGATACCATATAGATACATGTGCATTCTGAAAGAATATAAGATGTTTCTACTTGAAGCTTTCAAATAAAACATTCACATGTAAAAGCTAATATTTTATTGCCAGATTACTGAAATGACATTGATTTATTGAATAACTTTGTTCATCTATAGGAATGAAACACCGTGGGGTGGTATGTGTGAAAAATAACCCAATTAATATGTTTGGAGATTCTGATATGAGCTTATATTCCAAGTTTGATCCGATTATTGATAGAATGCTGCAAGACTCGTCATCAACAACACACGATGGATGCAGGTTAATGCTACAAGTTCACTTGGCCTTACATCCAAGCAAGCTAAAACCAAGTATGCAAGTTGATTCATTCTACCGATAGCAAATTGAACTGCATCATTCTGAACATCAAGAAAATACAACTGTTGTACAGAAAGTGGATGAAGGAAAACAACCTTTGGAAAAAATCTTGTGTAGACTCTTATTGGATGAGGAATCCTTGCTTCCTTTATCTCCATCTTGAAAGGCAAAAACTCTGCAAATAATAATAATAATAATAATAATAATAATAATAATAAGTGGTCCCTCTCTTATATATCCACATATTCTGCACTGAAAAGTGGCCATATAAGACAGGTGGCCTTTCCAGAGGGGGACTATATTTGTGAGAAGTATCTGTAGTAAGAAAGCTACACATAACTTCAAAGCATATAATATCTTCATTTAAAAGTAACGTTAGTTATTAAAAGGTTCTTCATGTCTTAAGACTCATTTCAAGCAACATACATTATTAGTTTTTATTCTTATGCGTGACACGAGTGGGGTATTGATGTCATGCGCATTGCACAACCATTCAAAATATTTAAATCATCGTACATCGTAAATCTTTGTCATTTAAAATAATTCTTTTCCCATCTACTCCATTTCCCCACTGCCACTGAATATTCTCCTTATCTGTTACAATATTTATCTGAGTCTTTCCAAAATAAAATTTTTCAGCAAGAACTTTTGAACTCTCCCCATTGTCATAAAGTCAAATAACTTTTTCATTACAATTATTCTCCGTTTAAATGGTGACAAGTTAAAAGTTTTGTAATGATACATTCTTATGTTACTAATTGTACAGTGCTGCAATTTAATAATACAGATTAAACTGTAGAGAAGATGAAATGCCTTGTTCATAAAGTAACTGATACCTGTAGTGTCACATAAATTTTTGGTCTTTGTCTGGTACCCAGTTTTTGTTCAAGGTTAATTTCTCTCAGGGTGTTAATCCACAAAATGTATATTTAGCCAATGCTGACCATATTATGATCTTGACAATTATGTCTAGTTGTAATCATCAAAGAGAAGAACTCGACTGCTGAGTGAAGCACATTACTCGATCACAACACTGATGACCCTATTTCCTCTAAATGTTAGCATTTATAGACATTGATATAATATTAACTTTAGTGAAACATGTACTTTAGCCAACACTTCTTTCAGTACTCAAAACTTAAACTGTGAATCAGACATCAGTAAAGATAATCGGATTACTTATCGTATGAATTAAAATAAAACGTGGCCACTTGTAAGGGGTAAATTTGACATTATTGCACTAATATGCTCGCTGATGGCTGCATTAGAGGGGTGGCTGTTCTTGAGAGGGGCTTTTGAACACAAACTTGTCAATGCTAAGGAATTCTGGTGTAAAATAAGTGGATGACCACTGGTTGGGGGGGTGGGGTATTCAAGAGTGGGGCCACTGAACTACTACTAAAAGTAACAGGTCCCTTGAAGGGACTGACACTCTACTGGGAAAAATGAATATCAAGGAATTCAAAGTAAGATATTTCTTCCTTTTAATTGTGGAGTGTTGAAACCATCTTTACTCTGCCAAACTTTAATTCTGTGATAAAGATAGAAGGAATCAATGAAGTGATTACACTTTCTTTTCAATATTAATAGGGCTAAATTTCAAATTTCAAAATTTCCAAGATGCAAGAAGAAAATGACCATATTCCATTCTATTTTGTCATTTGATCTTTAAGCAACACAGCATACTACAATAACCTTTTCTCAAACAAACTTTGGTTAAAGTTCTCTACAGCAGGTTTTGGATCAAAATCGTAAAATTCTTGAACAGGTGTAGTATGGGTTGCCATTTACCTTCCACAGTCATGATATCATGTTCATAAAGTTAATAATATTTGATCGTTTCTCGTTTTTTGACCCACTGGAAGCTCCTATTCCATGAATCTCTCCATCTCTTTGGTGTTCCAATTTCTTTATCAAACCAGATGCATCTACTAATCTCTTGGCATCGATGAAATTATGTAAAGTTGCCATTGAAACAGTAAATACAATAATCACTTCAAAATCAAAATGAAATTACATCTGTATATGACACCAATATAAAGTAGATATTATGAAAATTTATGACCATTTGCATGGGAGTTTATACTCCTCAAACAAAATAAATCTCAAAATCTATTTTTCTACATACAGTCAACTATGAAAAGAAGTATTCCAAACATAAGGATTAACATGTTGAATAAAATGTCTGAATAATTTTTATTAAAGAGGTGTCCAAGAACACTCAGATGTAATTAGTTTTTTTATCATCAGGCAATGACAATCAATTACCATGCATTGCAATTTCCTTGTCTATCAAAATCTAACCTATGAGGATTCACCTAATCCCATTATAATCACTTGACCTTGGATAGCTTGCACACTACATGACTTGTGTTCACTTTGCAAAATGGATCAAATGTATGAGAATTTTGCCAATAAAATAACCCAGTAACAACTGGTGTACCAAGGATTCAGCTGTTGTGAGTTTTGTGCATCCAAAAATTAAAAATGTGTATTTTTAACATGGATTTTGACATCCTGATGAAAGCCCTTTGGTGAAATCAACTGTCAATATGAGCATCCATTCTGGGACAGCAGCAACAGTAAAATTTCCAAGACAGCCGTAATGGATTTTAAATGGGCATTTTCATTAAGGGCAATCTAGGTATCATAAGAAGTCTATAGGTAAAAAAACATTTTGATATAGCCATCCATTTGGGATGAATAGAGATTACAATAATTTCAAGCTTGCCATCATGATGAGTGTCAATCTTGCATTGTTTTTATTTAGGACTAACTAGCCAGTAGTCACTATATGAACTCTTCTGATGAAAGTATCCTAAAATGACTTTCCATTTAGCAGGAGTAACAATAAAATGGTTTCCAAGATGGCCATATTGGACATCAGATCATTGCCATTCAAATTTTGGACCAGCACAAAATGATAAGATGCCTTCTAGTGAAAACCCCAATTGATATAACTTTCCATTTTGGACAAGTAACAATATTTTCCAGATGGCTGCAATAGTGGATACAATGGGTCCATTTAGGACTAACTAGACATCGTAAGTATTCAGGTGAAAGCACAACGTTGATGTAACCAACATCTAGGAGAAGCAGCAATAATAAGATTTTCCTGATGGCAACTGTGGTGGCCATATTGGAGTTCAGACTGGCACCATTTTCATTTACAACAGCAAATACCCATGCCGATGTGATAGTTCATTGTGATAAGATTTTCAAGACCATTGCAGCCATATGGTACATAAGATAGGAAACATTTTTATCTAGGACCAATTAAACATCACAAGAAGTCTTTCTGTAAAAGCCTCATGTTAACATGACCATATTCTGGAGTTGCAAAGATTTTCAAGATGGCCACTGCTGTGGCCATATTGGATATCATACACCATTTTAATTTAGAACAAAGTAGACATCATTAGAAGTATTTAATGCAAACCCTATGTCGATACGACTTTCCATTCAGGAGGAGTAGCAAGAATAAGATTTTCAATATGGTTGCTGTGGTGGCCATATTGGATTTCTAATAGGCACCGTTTCATTTGGTAACTAAAACATCACAAATCTTTAGTGAAAAAATCTAGTTCAAATTTACTCTGCCCCTTCACTCCATGTTTGAGATATATTGACATTTATGTTGGGGTGTGGAGTCAGAGACAACTGCCTATTGAAAAATGAGGACTTGCTGCCACAATGTGGTGGTGGTAAAGGGTAGCTGCTTGCTAGCGGGCCTAGCAAACTTAAACTATGTTACACTGAGTCATACCTGCATGAGATCTATATAGGAAGATGATTTAATCTGCTGACAGATGAGACAAAACTACAGTGTTAATGAAATCTGACCTGGTACTCGCCATTTACATTGACAGTCAAAAGACTACACAAATCTAGCAACCTACATGTCCAAGACATCTGAGGTTCAATAGTCACATGACATCAATGATAAACCCCTTTTCATTGTTGTTGCACAAAAAAATTCCAAAATATTAAACCTAATGTCTGTAAAAAAGAACTCCCCCCAAAAAACATTTATTTCAAGAACAATTACCAAAAATCTATCGCTGTCACAGCCTTAAAATGGAGAAAACCAGATTCATCGAGCATTCACCACATCATTGCAGTAATTATTTGATAGATATAAAATCAAGATTTTTCAAGATGGCTGCCATTGTGGTCATATTTGACAAACGATCAGCATTTTGATTTAGCACTAACTAGGTATCATAAGAAGTAGAAAATCCCATACTGATATGACCATCCCTTTAGCAGTAGTATTGATAAGTTTTCAAGATGGTTATTGTGGTAGTCATATGGCATGCCTAAGTGGCAATATTTTCATTTCAGGCAAACTAGACCATGTGATGTGTAAAAATTTAAGGCAATGCCTCCAAGAAGCTTAGTAGGAGTAGCAGTAACAAATTTGTATGAATGGTAGGACAGGCAACAGTTGACAGATGATGGACCATGAAATGAGCTCTTTCTGGTCTAAGACAAGTGCAGATAATAATAATAATAATAATAATAATAATACACTTTTTCCCTGCAAAAGTAAAAATTTTTGACATTAAACTTTGGCTAACTGAGTAACAACTTCACTTTGAAAGCAAATAAGGATGTTGCTGCATTAAAAATTCTAAGACAAAATTTCTGCATAGAACAACAAATTTAGTATATATGGGAAACAATGATGTGCAAGATTTCTGACTTCATATATAAGCCTTATCTTCCAATTCTGCAATGAACTATTTAATTTTTTTATAATTAAAAAAAATCCTCAAGATTGTGTCCAAAGGACTAATGGAGGATAAAAAAAAGACTTTTTTAAGGAACAAATACCTGATGTTGCAGGTTTAAAACCATTTATCAACACATGAGAGGCTACACATGACAGACAGTATATATGGTGAAGAACCCAGGAAAACTACTGGCAAGCTTTCACACATACCAGACCTGTTTACCCATACATTTGCTTGTCAGTATTTTAAGCAATGTCTCTCAGTATTTTTTGAAGGCAGTCAGTATTTTCATTCAGTGTTTCTAACATCTTAACACAACACACATCACCTGTGAAACAGCACACAAATAGTAGACACTATCAATACTCTATAATTACCATTATGTAATACTGCATGACATACTGACTATACAATATTCTGTAAATAACTTTTAGTTTGTAAAGACACTGGCATTCAGGCAATTCTGTGTTTCAAGGCAAAATCTGCAGAAATTCAACACCACCGACTTAAAAATCCTGTTTATATTATAGTGATAAAAACCAAAAGAATACCTCCACACACCCATTCCGTTATTTACCTTCGTTACTTTCTCTAGAAAATTTGTTTTCTCAGCTTCACACATATCCATAACATTTTAAATAAAGCCAATTCTCTACAATTTACATGGTTAAGGAAGACTTGATATAAAACATTATGACAATGTTACTATCCATCCACTCAGAAAATAATAACTTCATCTAGATAGGTGAAGGAAATCTTGTTTATTTCATAAAATCTAGTATCAGTTTGTCAACATTTACTAGAATGGAAATGAGCTTCATATATTATTTTGTACAAAGTTTGTCAACAATATCAAACTGATCCACTTGGAATTAATATTTTAATGAAGATTTAGTCCATGGGTTTTTAATGGCGACATGATAGGCAGTCTTTATTCTATCCAGCTGGTCATCTGTCCACTCTTTGGTAAAATTCTTTGGTTTTAATTTCAGGACCAATAGAGCCTCAATGGTCTGATTGGCTAGTGAGGATCCCTGTCTGTAGCATTTTAACTTGTCAGCTGTGCTCAATGACAAATTCATATTTACGATCAACTCAAACAGAATAGCCTCGGCATGTGTTATTTGCTTTTGAAGTATGTGTTGTTCACCGACTTCCTTTCCCTTCATCACTGACAAAATATTTCTATTTCCCTTCACTAAAGATTCCAATTTTGCATGATTTTCCGATTCCACGTGCCGTGAAGTCATTCCTTCCACAATGTGCACAGGAAAAGTCTAAGCTGCAAACAGTGCAGAGCATCAAATGTTCTCCTTTAGACGATGGTTTAAGGCATGGCCACAGAGTATTATGAACTGGTAGAAAATGCTGCTTTCTATGTTTAGACTTTCCATTTTCATCATCAGTTTTGTGCTGAATCTTTCTTATCGGCGGCATTTTCTTTGTTTAAACAACCGGATGTTGAGAATGTTAAAATCAGTGATGTGGCACAGACTGCGGACGCAGACCGAAGAGATGATGCAATGAAAATAAACAGAATAAAAAACGGCTTAAAAATTAATTTTAAAAACTTACTAAATAAATGCAACCTCAAATCGTATTTTCATATCAATGACCGTATGGATGGGCTTTATTCCGTACAAATACGGTAATATACAGACAGGTAAACAGGTCTGACATAACCAAGTTCACTGAGGTTGAGTCTTGAACCCACGCAAACAGTGGGGAGATGTCAGTGATCTGTGAGTGCCTTAAACTACTTGGCCACCTGGGGCCAAAAGCTGGAAGTAAATACCTTTACTTCATATTTTAATCCTACCTTACATACTCTAGTATCAATCAGAATCAACTGCATTGACCGTGATCTGTCATTACATAATGCACCAGTAGATCTGGGTCTATATTGTTAGGAGTGATCAGTAAACAACATTGACCCCGATATGCCCACACTTTATGCAATTATTTGCAACTGGATCCAACATATACAGAATCAGTAACACAACTTTATGTACTTTGAAACTACAATACAACTGGCATTTAACCGTCTTCAAGTTCTGTTAAACTTGAAGGCCATATAAATCTTTTTAAATTTAAGATCATGTATTAAATTCAGCTGTTAAAATCTACAGGGTCAAACAGTAAACACTATTTTAACATTTCCTACAAGATAATGATAAAGGTGACAACAAATACCATTAAAACCTTTCAAGTCACAAATAGGCTGTTCACTTTGTAAAAATAAAAATTCTTCAATACAGTGAACCTGTATGCACAATACTGATAACAGAACTTGGGTATAGTCAAGATACAGTAAAAATTTTCACAAGAGTTAATTCCCTTTAAAAACCCATGGTAAAAGTTGTAAAACTTAATGGGTGTATTCACCATGGTTGGTAAAAGTAGGTCACAGTGATTACTTTTCATGCTCCAGTAACTTTACCAACCCACCAGCCTTACCTTCCCTGATGAAGCCAGAAATAATCATGAGATCCAAGAAAACGAACTGGAAATTCCCCCACTTGATGTGGCTTTTCCTGGATGTTCAGAGGGACATTTTTGGGATGACAAATCTCGCCAGGCCACCACCTGAAAAATTCCTTATTCATATACTATACTGCTATCAAAGAGTTCATGGGATTTTATATCAATGAGAAAACCCCAAACTCCTCCAGTACATTCGGCAACATTTAGAAAAAAAAAAAAAAAAAAAAAAATGAAAAATGGGGGACTTCTGAATATAGCTTGGATGTAATAAACAAATAAATGTAGGACTTGAACATATGATGCTTGTTTTGCATACTCCATTGATTTTTCAGCATTATTTCTCAAACATGAGCTTCAATCCTGCAATACATCATTCTTACAACAGAGTGAGAAGTAAGTTCTGAACTTCAACAACTATGTAATATAATTAACCCTATAAATATTACAAAATAAACAACACCAACACGTGAAGTAAAATGTGTGAGCAGTTTTGCTTTACTACTTCAAACTGAATCCAAACTCTATATGGTTTTATAATTAACCCTGTATCACAAGTCACATTATTAAAAGCACCCCCTTAAAAAAAAAAACGTTTCCTTGAATATTCTGAGGCCTGGAAAAGATCTATGTTCTCAGAATCAACCCCAAAAGAACACTGAGAATTTTTCTTTACCTTTGTTATCCAAATTTTGAGTCATAAAAAATAGAAAACAAAACAAAGCATTATTATTTTATGTTCAAAGACACATGTCAAAACTACACTGTATACTTCATAATATGAACACTTCAAAAATGATGTGTTCTTGTACCTGTAATTGCCCAGCTTGACCCAGACAATGTCCCCATACAGCGGCCTTTTGCCAGCGATACAATCTGGGCAGTACCAGCTTCCAGCAGGGGTCTCAATCTTCATACATTCAGCATGATAAGAGGATGGGCAACTCTCACAACACAACAAAGTGCCACCTGCTTGTAAACATGCATGAAAATAAACTTATGTTTGATTAGTACTATAAACGATACATTAATGCCCATTTCAACCTTTTCCCTACTAATGACCTTCGCCTTTTGAGCTATGGACCTGAATATTGTAAGTTTCATCAAATATATGTTGGGATTAAAAAGTTACAGCCTGGATAAGAAAAGAGGGCACTGACTTGTATTATTCCTTGTGACCTGACCCTAAGGCAAGGGTTTGACTGAGTAGACAAAACAGTTAAATCAAGATACAGACAAAACTTTACATTTCACAATGGACTGGAACTGTAAAAAGGTACAACTGAGACACGTTATATTTAAATTACACTGCTTAAATCAAGACAGTCAAGATTGTTTACGTTTCACAATGGGCTGGGATTTTAAAAAGTTATAACCATAAAAGCTTGTATTTAAATCACATCGCTTTCCATTGCTTGTATTCCTTATGTTTATGTGCATGTCACTGTTGATGGCATTGGAAACATACATAGTGAACAATTTATTTTGATATGATTACTGCCAGTTTTTAAATTTACTGAAGTAAACTTTTCAAACAACATACACTGGTGTAAATACATGTCATCATGAAGGAAAAAAAAGATAAACCAGCAAGTTTTAACAAGTGTCAATACATATGTACATGTACTATCTGGCGAATAATAATAATCATTTTTATGTGAAAATGTCTTTGTTCTAGAACTGGTTAATTGATTCTATAGGCTACAAAAATAAACAGGCACATTTCTTACTGCACCGATTTTAAAATTAGGGTAGGTTTATTATAAAAAAAAAAAAACTCTCTCTCTCTCTCTATATATATATATATACACACACACACACACACACACACATCCCTGGTGGGGTGGGGAATAGTGGTAGGGTTGGCAACCAAAAACAGGGATGGTTGGCTGACTGGAAAGACATATTTTTGGACCTTTTTTATTTGGCTGGAAAGAAATTGTCAAGAATAATGTTTTTTTTTTTAAAATACATGTATAAGATTTTTTTGTTGCTACGTTTTTCGATAGCATGCTTTTTTCGAAAAAAAACATTAGGTGTGTCAGGTACAGTGGCTGGTAATGAATCATTATCATCCTTATCACTTGCTGTGCAGAAGCTTAGGTTGCAATCACTAATTTTGCAAACATTATCCTCAGTTTGCATCAGAGATGTGACAGTGTCAATATCAGAATTAACGTAATCTGATGATCTGATTACTCTAAACAAACTGCATAGACCCATATCTGATCGTACATGTGACATAATGTTGTACTGTGTACAATGGAAAAACACTGCAAACTTTCATCTGTAACTGGGGACTTGCAGTAACTCAGTTAATAGACTATCTGACTTGTAATTCAAAGGTCTCTGGTTCAATACCTGCTCACTCCTAGAGAGGCATCTTTGTGGTTAAAAAGCATATTCTGATTATAAAAAGTGTAATCTATATATTACATGTCCTGATTACAATAAACTCCATGAAACATACATTTTTGCTACTAACTTGGATCTGCAGCTGGTTAAAGCCAGACCTGTCAACCCTAACAAGACCTCAGTAAAGCAGTTGATTTTTACAAGTCATACCAGTTTTCAGTAAGGTGTAACAAAATATCATATACTGTTACTGTCAAGCCGGAAAAAAACATACATTTAAAGGTCCAAAAGTGTGATTCAAGATTGATACCATGACGGTAAACATTGTGTTCAACTCAAAAGTTTGTGATGTTTACATAAACCTTAATTACCTCGAGCAGAGTTTCACAAATTGCAATTCCAAACCCCACAGAGCTTAATGGCTTCTTGATTTCTCTATACTCGACATAATCCTTATAAAAAAAAATTCATGTCAGCCTGGTGGCAATCACCTTTCCTGCCATGTGACATGCTCAAATCAATGTCTACTAAATGTAATAGTTGCTCCCCACCCTGAATCTGAATATTTCCCTTTTACTCTTCTCTACTATTAAAACTTTTTACTGTTACTTTAAGGTTTACTGTTCCTTTCATCCTGGCACTTCGATTGTTGAAAGCCATGAAAAAAAACAACTTTCCGTAAATCTTGATTTTATTCCAAAAGTCTGCATTTTAAGGGTCATTTCTGTAAGACTTGGGGCAAAATCATAAGGGTTGGCAGGTCTGTCTTGTCAAACATGGGAAAAATCCATGAGGATTAGTACCAGAATACAAACATAAACCACACTAACAAACTATATATATATAACACTCTTTAACTATGTCCATCTTTCCAATATTGAGTACAAACTACTTTATAACCAAGAAAAACAACAACAAAAGACCCCTAAATTATCTGCAACAGTACCTGTCTCTCTAATGCACTATAAATCTTATCAACTAGTCACATGCCTAGAAAACCAAGAGAAATAAAACCACCTTTATTGCACTGGAAGCACCAGGGGACATTGACATGTGAGTGGTGCTTTTGCGTGTGGAGTGGCTGGAAATGCCGAGTACAGACAATGTTGAACCCTGCAAGACTAATGGAACCTGCTGCCAAACAAAAATCTCCCACATGATATGCTGTAGGGCACCTTACACACCGCAAAAATGGACCTGTGAAAAAAAAAAAGATTAAAGGAACTACAAATACACAGTGAAACTCCTCAAAAACCAATATCTCAAGATACTGGAATCACCTAAAGATGTAAATTTTTAGTTCGAAATTTTCCTCACTTAATATATTTTTCCCCCATAAAACCAAAAACCCATCAACTTTGAACATGGAAACAAATTCTGATTCCAAATTTAAATTTTATACTTGAAAATACCCCATAAAACTGAAACTCAGTTCAAACTTGAGAATATATTTAGCTACTTAATTTCTGACACACACTATAACAGATTAATTACTGTCAACAGACATTGTAATGGTCTGCTCCATACAAAACAACCATCATTTAAGGCTAATTACATGTATTAATAACAAAATGCTTGTAGGTAAGCCATTTAAGAAAGACTATTTATCTGCAGATTATCTAATTGTGATTGATGCTATTCACTTTTATACATGATTAATAGAACATTGTTTACTTGTGTTATAAAAATAAATAACTAATTAAATATCAGGGCTCTGTTAACCAGGCATGCAACCTTGCTTTAGATGCACTGCAGATGCAGACTGACAAAGAAGTATTCACTGAAATGATTTTCAATTGAGAAAAATCATTACAAATGTGTATTTAAGTATATGTGACTGTCATTTATTTACACTGTTGTAGTGATGTTTTGCATGCAGTGCAATGAGTGAGAAACTGAATCCACTTGAAATTAGCAAAACTCAGAAACCATGCTGCTTTAAGGACATTAACATGACAATAATTGCTAGTGACATGTAGCTAACAGCAAATCATGGACGACTACACGGAAAAAAAGTTACTATTTTGCCATACAAATGCAGTAACCTTTCTACTATATACTCATTTTGTTTTTCTACCTAATGCTTAATAACGAAAAAAAATAATCCAAGAATTCCAAAATAAATACACAACCGTGCATTCAACAGTACACGGTAATAATATTAATGCATACATAGCACTGCCTAGCTCCACCCAAGGTCTTGCAGTATTACTTGGAAAAAACTTGTTCATATTTTCCTATACAAATACAGTAACCTATAAATGTGAACGATAATTATATCTGATTCATTGCTACTCCATGTACAAACTAATAATGTATTCTGCTATTTGAGAATTAATATTTTAAGCATAATTTTGGGGTACATTTATTATCCAATCTTCATGTAATCAAAAGATAATTCGTTAAGAGAATGTACTGGTCCATGCTGGATGTACCTTTGAAAATCTTGATGGGCCACACCAGTTTGAATCTTGGACTGAACCCTGACAACATGAAAGAAATGTATTCTTAACCTCTGATAAAGATTCAGAAAAAGTACCTTTCATTGTTTTGGGGTTCTTTGCACTCTCTGCCCAGCATGTATGGCATACATGGAGTGGACAGATAAAACCCTTGCCATTTTCACATCTTGTTTGAGGGAACTGTTTAACACACTCTTCATGGTAGAATTTCCCACACTGTACCACGCTGCAACGTCGGGTGTTGTTTTCTGACTTCTTACATATAAAACAGCTATGGACGCCTGAAGAAGAAAAGGAACAAGAATTCCATAGAACAGCTACCTATCAATATTCAGATTGGGAAAAATATATGGAAGATGAAAGCTGCTGCAGTGAACAATCTACTCCCCCAGATCAATAGGTTTTTTCTTCAGTCAAAGTGCAAGCCATCAACAAAGTCTGGTCCTGCTCTGTTGAATGAACAGCACTCTACAGAGCCCATTTTTCTTCTTTCAGTCACACAGACTTAGACTTTTTGACCCCTAAAAATAGTAGGCTTCTTCCTTTACCCAAATGCAAGCTATTTATGAAGTGTGGTAACAGTGGATGGTAAAGAACTCAAGTTATTATGTAGATATGAAATAGGAAACAGATGGGGACAATTATGCTGAGATACAATACTATGTTAAAGTATCAAACATATTTGCTCAACATAACCTCATACATACCTGTTGAACATTCATCACATTTAAACACCCCTGTGGGCCTCATAGTTAGTCCTAAACAGTCCAAATGAAACTGTCCCTGACATGGTCCCTCACACTCTAGCAACTCTCCTGTCTGTTCACATATATTACACAAATTTTCCTTCTTTTGAGGCCCTGCCGAGGACAATCTAAAAATTTCTGGTTCATACTCCAGAGGGTCATCCACAGAACTGGTTTCTTTTTCTTTCTGACGTTTGGGACCTGGAGCTTCAGGGATGGATGAAGAATTCTCATCAACCTGGATCATAGAACAAATAAGCCATCTATTGAGGTAAACAATATTCAAGCTGCAGTGGTTGATATTTTTGGCAGGTTGGATTTTCACAAGCCGAATAGATAATTTTCTTATTAAAATTCTGCATTACATAAGAGACCCCCACACTCCTCTCTCGGTCTGTGAGAACTTGAGAATTAGAAGACCAGTTTTCCTTTTGCAGAATTCAGCCTTTTTGTATTTTTTGTAAACATTCAAGGGACCCTTGGTGACGACACTAAAACTAAATGGCATTTGGGAGCAAGAATACCATTAAATCCATAATCTTGTGGAGAAATTTTAATTCTCACAATGTTAAAATCTAAAGACAATGTGCCAGGACTTGAATTTTGAATAATATTGTTGCACATGCAAAAGGACCAGTTGATTTCTGAACTTGACGCTCAAACAAACTGGGCTAAGACTGCTGCAAGACAAAAACCCCAAAACAAACTGGAGCTGCTTCCATGACTTAACATGGTATATCCCCATTACTCTTCTCTACTGATTATAACCTAAATCTGATATGTATCCTGCACATCCTTGTATTATGATTGAATGTTTCAAGTTTTGCAAAAAAAGGTGTTACTGCTATGTTAGTGATCACCAAAGACAATCAAATATTTAAATGAAAATTCATTTGAATAAAAGTGTTAGGCAATTTAAAATTTAGAGGCTTGTGCTGTTATCTGCAGATATACTGGTTCGAAGCTGCTGCCATCCAAAAGACGTTAGGCCTAATGTAACATGGACATACAGATAGTCACACAAAGTGATCACTATGCGGAGCTTCGGCTAAGGTGGGCTCGAAAACAGTTTTTTGGTTTTCCCTGACTGAACCCACATTCCGTAGGTGACAAGATACATGAATTTTGTTTCCAACTTTTGTACAAATGTAAGAGGAATGTATCTGGTATTTTAGCATCTTATGGTGAATGCTATGTACTCTGATACTCTGTTATGCTATGTAGCATGCCAGAGATGTTTGGACTGGAACAAAGTAACAAGGCAAGGGAGTATTCAATGACCAAATTTATCACCAGTCTGATCAAGCACTATGGAAATTTCAGATTTTAGTTAGTGTTGTGTCAACATAAAATGGAACAGATTATTTTATAACTTAAATCAAGCAATGTAAAAAAGTATCATGTATGTCACGCTATTATTTTCTCATTAAATTCATGATGAATGACCTCCAGAACCTATAGGTTTCTTTATAAACTTCAGTGCAAGGCATTCAAAAAAATTGGTCAAGAACAAAAGCTATTCTGCAAATCCCATTTTACTTCGACCCATAATGACCTCGACCTTTTAATCCCAAAATCAGCATACTTCTTGCATATTATAAGTACAAGCCCTCCACAACTTTAGTCAGGCACAGTCTAGAAGTATAACCCTTTACCTGATACAAGCACCTTTGGACGCCTCTACTCCATTCGCATGTAAGCGCCTTCTGACGCCTTTACACCATTCTCATGGAAGTGCCATTTGAAGCCTGCTGTAAACATCAGCCATTTTGAGCAGTTTCTTGTAGCGCCACCTTCGGGGAAAATCCCCTATTAGATTCTACATTCATTGGTGTGAATGACCATAACGTCATATCACGTGGTCACTGTTTATGCTCTGGTCGAAATCTGCTATTTAAAGTAACTGGGTCGTATTCTCCACTCCAAAATGGAGGTCGTGGATTTCGTTCAGTACTTACTCGAGTTTTCACGGTTAGAATCACAACTATGAAAGCTTCAATAACTTATATAGAGGCTCTGATACTGATGTAGGGAGCCATTAGTTTTTATAAATTATCAAATTCAGCTGATTTAGTGATGTAGACGCAGACAAAGAACTTGTATATTTCGAGTGAGAAATGGCAGCTACAGTTGGTCACGTGGCTTCACTGACTTGACGGTGAACGAGTTCTCTCAAGATTTTAAAGCACATAAAAAGTTCTGTGAAAAATAACTATACAGCTATAACGATCGGATTTTACTCTTAAATCTTTCCATACATAATATATGTGTACAAAAAACGTAAAATGGTTAAAATTGCTGTTAAACATAACATACACTTCACTGCTTAACAGGCCTATGTGTATGGAGTACAACAGGTAACAAGTGTTCTATTTATAGCGCACTGCACTGGGTAACTTTGCTATATGCGTATCGAAGGGCTAAAAAGCCATTCACTCTATGAGGTAAAGGGATAATTATCATACAAAAGCAATTTTCTTCCCCCCTTTTCAGTCAGTGACCCTGACCTGACCCAAAATAATAAACCTTTTCTTTATACCAACTGCATGCCATGTACAAAGTTTAGTATATGATGTAAAACAATTATGGTGAAACCATATTACATCTTTCTTGCAAAGTGAAAATGGCCTTTGATCTTAAATTCCCAAACTGATATGCTTCTTCCTTTATTCATTATGTGTTCCAGACGCTTAAATATTCCAATCATAGAGCAAAAGACCTTTCAAGAGTCCCCTGGACAATTGTCAAGTTACTTGACAGGGATGCAGGTCAAGGTTATGTTGATTTCCCTAACTGGTATGCTTCTCGAGGTCAAGTGGCCAAATACATGAATGCTCCTTTTAGCTAGACAATGAAACAAGATGTTGCAAGGTGGAAGAGGGGACTGATAAAGCCATCTGTGCTATGCCCCGTACCATAGTTCAATAGGGAAACAACAGTAGATCAGATTTACCCCCTGAAAGAGTCTCTAAACCGGAGAGGACCTTGGTGTCTGAAGACCTGGAAGGTTTCTGACAGATCTGGGAAACAAGTCGAGGTGAGACAGAGATGGGGGCACTAGCTGAGAATGAATCAGTGCAAAATGGGCCCCTTTAACTCCCATGTGTTCACAACAATGGATAATTTATTGTCCCATCTCTGTTGACATGGTGGGGCAGGACTTTTTTGTGTTTCCTTCTTTCTCCTTGGAGTCATGACCCCCCACCACCACCTGCCCAGTATCCACCAAAGGAACCATGGTAATGTCATCTATAGTGCCATGGTAAGTGGAATAATTGATGAAAATTCAATAATGACCAACCAAACCTAAAGGGGGTAATACCTACCCTAACACTACACCAATGAGTCAATGAAGTAACAGAAATATCAGTTAGCTAGCAGATGCACAGAAACCTTCACAATTACAACCAGGAACACAAATATGGCAGGGAAAAACCTAAAAGGACTCTGCAGAAAAGAATAAATGTAACAGAGAAATAGATACATTTAAAAGAAAACATGTCAAAAGCAGCGGGACAGTGAAAATCTTCAAGTCCAAGGACAATATTATGAATCACTCTGAACCAGAGATTAGCAGCAGGAATAATGAAAACAATGTAATAACTGGCAATGTTGAAACCCCTCCCCAAATCCATTGCAATACAGATAACTAATAGAGAGTAACATGTTCACCAATATTACTTTTTTGTCCTTAGCATTGTTAGCAACAATACAAGCAATTATGTGGAATTTTAAAAAAAAAAGTTCTCTGAACAGCTAATTATATTTCCACCTCATGTTAATAGTCCACTATGCAAGCAACTCCACTCTTTGCACAGAAAGCACTTTTCTTCATTCAGTTTCAGTGACTCTAACCGTTGGACATAAAAATTTAGAGGCTTCTTCTTATATTGTGATTTTATGATTTTTTGATGACCTGGTCTATTGTATAATACTTTTAATGTACATATTCTATTATCCGTCTATTCTCATATCCATCATGGTCTTGGTCCCATACCCTGACATATAATCAAAGTTCTACTGTACTCCAATTTAAACATCTATATTGACTGTTTAAAATTCTACTTTTAAACTGCGAAGCGTTTTTATTCATTCAGTGTCATTTCTAGACAATGCTACAGGCACCAACCTGATCATGCAGGAGTTTTGCACGATACAAATGACAGTTTAAATTGTCCTGCTGTAAAAGTTAGACTGGTTCCATGACCAACAATACTGAATCTAATATGAAACAAAGATCTAAGTCAAACACTGACAAGCTAGTTTCCAGATCTGACCATGACTATATTACTTTGGTAATTTTTCTATTATTTCAGAAGTCCATAACTTATGGGCCATTTCACTCAGATCCATGTTCAAATTGTTGGCAGGTGTAAAGATGTCGGTAGTGATGAACAGAAAGATATCTATTATTTAGATCAAAATTATTTACTTTCATATTACAACAATTTTTTGTCACTTTTATGTTGATAATGTGCCGTTTTGAACATTTTGTGATGCTTCTATCTGCACTTACCCTGGTGCTATAAAAAATTCCTTTGGAGAACTCTGTTTAAGTGCACGCCATTTACAAAATCTGCTTTCTGCACATGATGGAAAACTCAAGTTATTGTACAGAAACGATTTTTCAGTTAGTGACCATGATGTCTGAGTGCATCAACACACAAAAGGTTATAATCATGCAGAGGGTCTTGCACATGGACAAAAATGGCTTGTTTGGGCAGAATTTCAAACCCACACCATTCTGGCCCTGAATGTATTATGCTAACCATTGAGTCACAGCTGTTAAAAGTTCAAGGCATCAAACTGTTTACCGTAACACCCAATCTCAGCAAAATCCTTTTATGGTAGATTGAATTTCAAGGATATTCATTACCCTGTGGAGAAACACAAGACTCCCTTTTATTTAGCTAGACAGTAATAAAGTTTAACATTTACCTTAATGAAATTTTTTTTTTTTTAAAAAGAGACCTTAATCAAGGATCTGGATGGACATACAGTCAGACATGTATGGTGATGCCAATGCTATGCTCAACAAGAATGAAAAAGTTTTTGATTTTACAATATATTTTAATGTGACTTACAACTGCCTGCTCCACATGCAAACTGTCCACAGACTCAGATTTTCTGGACCTTCCTACTCCTTTCTTCCCTGAATTTGCAGTAACCTCTGTGCTCTTTTCAGAGACAGGCTTACTTTTCTTCTTTTTCTGACATAAAGATCAATTTTCATTAACCAACTATATATGCAACATAATCAAACTGTATCAACACCAGTATACAAACCATTTAAAGTACTCCCTCATTATAATGCTGTCCACGAGACAGGGTATACTGTTGTCTATAAGACTACCTTATAAATGTTGTTCATGAGACATAATTTTACTATCACTTAATGGGATCCATGACTATGCTTTCCTTATTAATAGAAAGCTTGATATAATGAAGGGTATTATAATGAGGGAGTGTTATATTTGGAAGACATACAAATCTGCTGCCCACATTTGCCACACTTTAAAGTTTAATAAATCCTTTTGATCCTTTACATTCATGAATTTGAATTTTTTTGTAAGGCCTAAGAAAGTGCACGTGTGTGTATATATGCATGTATTGTGGCTTGAAAATGTATTCTAGTATTCTATCATTGACATCATACATACTATACACTTTATTTACATCATATACTGATATGCATTCTTACAGATTAAGACTAGCCATGTTGAAAGACTGATCAGCATACATTTAACAAATCTGAAAGGCCAAGTGAGCTAAAAGAGATGTTAGTGAGAACAAATACAATTAGATTTGTAGGTGAGCTTAAGCTTGTTTCTATTAGATAAGAATATTTTTTGCGATGTTGAACTCATCCAAGTCATACAAACATAATTTTGACAAGTTGTTCCATTCCTAAAATGCACTTATTTTCTTTTGGCTGCAATTTGTAAAAATTGGTTGGAATTTAAGATTGACAAGTTTTTAAACAATGCTAAAAAAAACTAGGAAAGTAGCCCACAGTAATCTAGTTTTTGCTCCAGCTGAGATAATGTAAGAAGAGTTAAGCCCAGATACGAGAGAAGAATGGCTGGATGGACAGACCAGTTAAATCCTATATACCACCTACTTCCAGCTAGGATATTAAACAAACTGAAATAAATCACAAATTTATCTCCAGTATTTACTCTAAATCCTGACAAATAAACAAAAGGACAAAACAGGCCTGACATTGCTCACCTGGGTTAGCAGACATTTATGTAATCATGGCAATAATCCACATACTTAATACTGGGGAAATAAAATCCTGGTGCACATAATTGCTAAGTTGTCTATTAGTGTTGGTGTCATTTATCTTTTCCTTCCTGAACAATATCTACAGAATCACTTTCTTTGCAAAAAGATGGGTCATTTACACAACCAATATTGCCACTTGGATCTCTCCCCTTCTTGGATACTTGGTCCCAATTCGTAAATTAGAAACTGTTCATAGTACCTGCCAAACAAATGGGAGTTATTATGGGAGTTAATCTGTGCAGATGACACAAATTTCTAGATCTGATCTTTCCTCACCAGGATTCAGCTCATGAAGTCATAACCTGGAAACTATTAAGGGAGCTGCAGTTGCTCAATGATAAAAGGATTGGACTCTGACCAGAAGATTCAGGGTTAGATTCCAACCATCTGATTTGTCTGGATCCTCAATAATGTTTAATGAATCTTGCTCGTAACTAAACAAATCCAAATTCCTGTCATACAAGCTTACACAAAAAATCTGATTAAATACATTTCAGAAATATGGTCTACAGAGTGTTCATTAAGCCAAGGAATTCAGATGCAAGATCACCTCATTAGAAGGCATGGGTGTTGATCATAGTCAAACTCATCCAAGATCATGACAATACAAGTTTACACACCGCATCTTATCAAAATCTATTCAAAAATTTGGCATCAAAAGTGTTCACAAACTCTTTCAATCAGATGCCAGATCATCTGTTTAATATGTGTGAATGTTGCTCATAACTGAAATCGTCTGAAATTGTGACATAAGCTTACATACTAAATCTTTACAGAAATATGGCCCCTTGAGTTGTCACTAGCCCAGCTAATCAGATGCAAAATTACCTTATTAATGTGTGGATGTCGTGCATAATTAAACCAATTGATGACATCAGTTCACATACCAAACACAATTAGAAATATGACTTCCCTAGTGTTCAAAAGTTCCATGAATTAAATGCAAGATTGCCTCATTAATTATCAATGGATGTTACATAAAATTAAACTCATTCAACGTCTTAATGACGTAAACTATCACACCAAGACTGATAGAAATCTGATCAGAAATGAAGTAGCCCATTGTTCACAAACAGTGATGATGGATTGAAAATGGACACAGACCCATATCAAAAGCTCACTTCTTCTTTGGCCAGGTGAGCTGCAAATGATGCAAAGCTGGGTTGGCAACCAGTGTGGCAAGAAGCACCAAAATGGAAATACAGAATACAGAAGGCCACTGTACCGTTTATTTGTAAGGTCTGAGAAAACCCATGGTAACTATAATTTAGTACAGCTCGTTTTAGTATATCTACAAGTTACCAGATAACAAGAAAATGATGAAATGAGACCTGGAGCACTTTTAGAAGTGGAAAAACCAATACATCTAGCTCTGATGTAAACCAATATATTACACTTTAATTACAATCAAGACAAACACTCACAGGAATTTCTTCTCCTTTTTGATCTTCCTTTTCCTCTTGTTCAACATCTTGCGTCCCTGCTGGACTTCCCTGAAAACAAAATCACAGTGAATTTAAAGTAACACACGGAATTTCCTTTTATCACATATAGGTTTCATACTTTCTTCAAAAACTTGGTTTGCAATATATATAGGAATTACATCAATTGCAATGCTTGGAAAATTAATGAAAAGTAATACTAGTAGGAAAAAGAAAATAACCTGGAGTTTAATGCTAATTTTCCATTATCGTGGCTGAGTGGTCTAAGGTGTTCACCTTTAAAGATCACAGACAAAACTTCTGTCCACATGGGTTCAAGTCTCGAGCTGGGCTAATGTGGAGATGTGAGAAAGCTTGCCAGTAACTTCCCACATATCAGTGGTTCTTTCTAGACTTTTTCCAGGATCTTTCTTCACCAAACATTATATTCACCATATATAGCATATCATGTGCTGAAAAATAGAGTTAAACTAGTAACTGACTGACCAATATCCATCATCAAATATAAATGATTTTAGTTCTAATTTGTAATTCTTTGAAATGCTTTTTTTAAAAAACTTTTAAAAATAAATCACTCCACTGCCAACAACTGCAGTTGACCAAAAGATGCGTGTCGGAAGGATAAGGGTTTTTTTTGTCTTTTTGTCAATCATGTTTAGCTAACGTTTCATAAAATTATACAGGAGGAAAAAGATTATTTCTTATCCCAACTTTTCCAAAGTTCAAATCATTTTAAGCATTTATCACAGTCATGAAAAGTTCTCATCAATTTTGCTACCCAGTAACAATGTGCACTGTGGGTTCAATCAAGGGAAAAAGATCTCTAAAGAAGATCTGCCAACCTTAACAAGTGTACTTAGTATGGAAATCAATCAATGTTGGACCAGTTTTAAGTAGGATATAATAAAATATCATTTACTGACTTTGTTAAACGGAAAACATGCATTTAAAAGTCCAGAAGTGCCATTCAAGACTGATGCAGCAACAGTAAACATATGGTCAGATAGGCTTAACAAAAATGTAAAGTTTACTTGAACCTTACAAATTGCAATTCCAAACCTTACCAAGCACAATGGCCTCATGCTATCTCTCAATCTGACATAGTCCTTAAAAAACCCGTTTAAACTTCATGTCCATTAAATGTCATTCTTGCCCTTACTGGTTTTTTTCCCCCAAGAATCCGAATATTCCCTTTTATTCTTCTGTACTATTAAAATTTTTGAAAAAAGTTTATTGTCCCTTTCATCCTGAAAATGTATTGCTTGATGGTGCAGATCTTTTGCATCACAAAATACTTGCAGTTTAAAGTGTCTGAGGTACTCCTGTAAAGTTGGTCTGGTTT